>JZKD02S0836056.1:76798-86810 GCA_000966675.3 Picea glauca
AGCTTAGGAGAAAATACAATCCTCTCTTGGGATCAGATGAAAGACACATTTTTACGGAAATACCAAGACTATTGTAAAGATAATGCTAAAAATGACATTTTTAAAATGCAGCAAATTGAAGATGAAAGCCCTGAAGACTACCTAGAAAGATTCTTATACAACTATCAGAAGTCAAAACTATTCACCACAGACCTAGCTGTAGTAAGAACTGTATTCTTGAAAGGTCTTAGAGATGACTGCATAGAAGTTTTAAACTTGTTGAGTTCAGAAGATGTACACCAAAAGCCTTTTTCAGAGATTGCAGATTACTGTAGGAGATACTCAAGAGGACAAGCTAAAACAGGAAAAGGACCAAGAGATCCTTTTAGCAGAAATACAAAACAAAGCTCAGGGACTGTCACTAGAACTGAGTTAGGAAACTTATTGGAGAACTTTAAAACAAACATCTTGATCACAATCAGTAACCAGTTAGATACTCTAAAACTGAAAAAGAAACAAGAAGAAGAGGTTGCTTTAGCAATATTTTTCCGTAGATGCTGAAAGAAGCACAGTGAGAAAGAATGCCCATTAAATGTCATAGAAATCTGTGGTCCATGTACACTAGAACACCCCACATCTGAGTGTCCAACTTTCTTGAGCTACAAGCCATGTATAGGGGAGGAGGAGTCTCAGAAGAACAACCATACCCTTCCAGAAGACCTTGGAGAGCCCAAAACGCCAATACATTTTATGACCCTAATGCACAATATCAACAACAACAATGGGGTCCTTCCCCAATGACCTATCCACAATGGACACCTCAACAAGCTCAAACTCAACCTTGGCAACAAGGTTGGAGGGGACCTATGTATGGAAATCCCTCTTACCCTACATATCCACAATACCCTGCAAACATTTCCCAATTACTACCTAGATTCAACCCACCACAAATGTAATATTTACTCCCACCTCCTATACAACATTAATTTACAACCCCCTTGAACCCTAACCAGCAGCAACAACCACCTATAAATGCCAATCAACAACAAAACCAAGTTTCCCACAACCCTCCAAAACCAACAACAATCCCTGCCCAACCAATCCCTAACCCCAATAATCGAACCACCCACCCGGTACAAAATAAAGAAGTTCAAACCTTTCCCACCTATGAAATTCAACTACGATCGGGGAAAGTTGTAAACCAATCAGATCCTGTAGTAATAATTCAGTAAGAAAATGATAATCATTCTGAGGAAGAAAACACTCAAAACACCCCTACAGAAGAAGATACCTCCCCTCCCATTCCAATCACTTCTCAATCTGTAGAAGTACCCCAACAAGTTAATCTTCCACCCTACCCTGAAAGACTATTAGTAAAGAAACCTGACCCACCCTTGCACAAAGATATAGAAGATGAATTACGAACTGTATGTATAAAAATACCTCTGCTGCAAGACATTAAGGATATCCCTATATATGCCAAAATCATAAGGGATATTTGCATTAAGAAACCAGGAAGGAAGAATAAGGAACCTCCCCTTGTTCAGGTGGTGGGACAATTATCTGAAATTATTTCTGAAATGCCATACAAATATAATGACCCTGGAAACCCAGTAGTCACTGTTGAAATTAATGGTATTTCTCTACCAAACACACTCATTGATTTGGGTGAAACAATTAATGTAATTCCTTTTGAAACTATGCAAAAACTCCAATCAACCAGTTAATACCAACCCAAACCATGATAGAGTTGGCAGATAAGTCAGCCATCAGCCCTGCAGGAAGTCTAGATGATGTCACAGTCACTCTAGCTTCTTGGGAATATCCAGTAGACTTTTTAGTCATCTATTCTAAATCATCCTCCAAACCAGGACACCCTGTGGTTCTTGGCCACCCTTGGCTGGCCACAACAGATGCCTTTATTAGCTTTCTGGTGAGATAACTATATCCAATGGAACACATAGCCAAAAACTTGTTCTCTTCCCTCCTGCCCAACTGGCACAGGAAATACCTGTTTGGTTAGAAAACCCTTATGGAGAGGAAGATTGCATCAGACCCCTGTTAACACTTGAACAAGTACGAGGAATACAAGAACAATCGAATGAACAAGTCTTAAGTTTATTTTTGGCTGATACAAATTGCATTGAATACCCAAGGTCTTTTGCAGAATTGTCACATATTTTTAGTTCCGAATTTCAACAAACTTGGCACCCTGATATCACTCAATTATATACTTTATCACCAGCCTCCTCAGAGAAGGAAGAAACTACTAAACTTGTTGATATTAGCCTAGGAAAACCTTTGTATATCAAGTCTAGTTTGGAACCAGAACAAAAGACACAAGTAATTGAAATGCTCCAAAGAAAATTTGATGCCTTTGCATGGGATTATGCAGACATGAAAGGCATTCACCCTGACACATGCACACATCATATCTACACTAATGACCAAATCATACCAGTTAGATAGCCTCAACAAAGGATGAATCCAACCCTTAGAGATATTGTAAAAGAAGAATTGCAAAAACTCCTTCAATCCAATCTCATATACCCCATTTCATATAGTCAATGGGTATTGTTATCACTCCAAGAAAATATCCTAGGCTGTAAGTCAGAGATGCCTGGTAACTCAATCTTTTTGGAAACCATTTTCTCAATAATAGGTGTGGGTTTTGGATCAAGATGAATATCTTAAACTCTGGATTATATTCTCAAGAAAGTCTTAGTTATATTCATACAACACAAGGCCATCAAGAGCTATTGTTAGATAAGTTTGTATAACAAATGGATAAGAAAACTAATCAGTTAACCAAAACATACATAAACCATATATATGATGGGTCAAAAAACTAGCAAAAGATGCTTGTGATTCTTGCTTAACAATCAAAAGTAAGATGACAGTTACCATAGGATCATTAAACAGAGACAAAAGACCTAACTCCACTCATAAGCATAGACAAAAATGAAAGAAGGTCTGACAGTAACAAATGAAAGAAGCTTGCAGGCTGATATATTAAAGAAAGTGTCTTTCATACAAAACAGTAGCATATAGAACTCAAAATCCAACCTCTAGTTCATCTTCTACCTTTAGCTTTATAGCTTTACATTGTAGTTTTGAGATCCTAAAAGCATGGATCAGATATGCTAAAGATAGAAAGTCAAAATTCAGTTTGCAAAAGATAAGGAATGATCCTCAAAATGAGGTCAATCCCACATTTCATGGCCTTCATATCTTGTAGAGTCATTGTGCAGTGCAGAATAGCCTTCCAAGGCCGAGTGATGACTCTTCCAAGAGATACAATTCGAATTTGTTGAGATGTGCAAAAAAATCCAATCTGTTTCCACCAAAATAGGTGCCAAAACCAACTTGGCTACCTTTTATAATCCTTATATACCAAAAATGAATCTTGAAACTGAATACATAATTCATCATCTATCCATCATGAGTGTTTTCAAATGATTTGGATCAGAAAAACCTCAATCTGTGCAAAATTTATCTTTCTCTATCCAGTTACAGGTTTCGGTGGTTAACACAGAGGAATTTTGGGTGTATTAACTATCGAAATCTATGCTTTCGGTGGTTAATGAACACTTTTTAGGTCCGCCTAAACCACCGAAAGTGAAGCTTGTCTAAAACTACAAAACTACAAAAATGTATTACCTTGTTGATTCGCTGAAGGTTTAGAGTGCCTTTGGTGATGTTCCTCCTCCTTTTACAAGGCTGGAAACCTTAATATGCTGTGTAGGAGGCTCTATTTCCATTTCTATTGAAGTGGCCAATTCTGCTAGGGTTTCTAACCCTGAGTGATCATGAGTTGGGGGTTGGGATTCTTTTATTTTTAGCCTCAAGGAGTTTAAGATGTCTAATTCCCTGGCACCTGTATCTTTTGTTTCCTGGAAATTCTCACCCTGATAATGATTATATGCCTGCAAATATGGAGATGTATGCCCCATAGTTGAGTAATCCTCTGCCATCTAGAAAAATGATAAAACTCTTCTGATCTTGCCTTCATCAACAATTTTAATTTATATCAGTCCAATAGACATTTCATTCACATGTCGAGTGTTTATATGACTAAATGCATTCATGCTCCAAAAATGAGGTGCTGCAATGTTTTTGTCAAAGTAGGTCCATCTGTTGTTGTTTATAAAATCACAAAAACTCATGTGAGCTACTGAACAAGGACAGTATTCTCGACTTGCTATGATGGAAGTCCATTTTCCTATTGATGTACTAGTTGTTGAGTGAATTGATCTCTGATCTATAGCTTTGTGCACTGTGAGCAAACATAAAGAGCTGACCTGTAATAACCTGCTCATCCATTACACAAATAGGCTGAGACGAAGCATACTGAAGTTGATACCAATGTGTAATTGAAGCTCCTTTGAGTTAGTATCCAACACAGTACCTGTTGGATGATTATCAACATGATTAAATAGCTGAACTTAAATTCTCACCTTGAGAATTTCATATGAGAAACTATTTGACCCTGATGCATTGGATAAACCACCTTATATTTTAACAGAAACATTTAGTCTAGAATATCTCTCTAATGTTGAAACAACAAAAATTTTACTGCTTTCCTCTTCACACTTCCTCTGAATTCATTTGAATATCAAAGATCCTCTGAGACCTCTACAGCCTCTGCTAGATCTTCTAGACCAAGCAGTATTACAGATTTAGGTTCTTTGAGCATTAGTTTAACTCTTAATTATCTGACCTTAAAGAGTGCACTTATTTGATGTTTCCAAACTCTGGTTCTTGTTCCTTTTCTGCCTGAGACATGCTCAAATGATCCAGCCAGCAACAACATTTTCGTAGCATGAGGCAGGGCGTATTTTTCATAAATTAACACTGTGTAGCTAACACCATTTACAGAATCTAGCATGATACCAATTATTCGACCACTAGCGTACAACGACAGAACTTCATGAATAGCAACATACATAGCAGGCATATATAAAGTTTCAAAACATGATCTCGTTCATATTCTTCTGTTTTCTTTGGGATTTGCCCTCAACGTCTTGATAACCATTGATGAATCTACTAATTACTTTGGGCTTATGAAAAGTGTCATCGAGCCTCCTGAAGTCATATTGAATGGTTGGATGTATTGGCAGGCAGCAACAAGTGGCTTATCTTGAGTGTAATAGACACTAGGAACAACAATAGCAGGAGAAAATGCAAGTTGCTCATCTTTAATAAAGAAATTGTTAATATTCTTGTTCAAAACCATGCGTCCCACCGGCTAAATAATTTGATCAACCAACTTGACATTGGTGGCATCAGTCAAGATAATCAACAACTTTGAGAGGACTCATAAAGAAAAATACGAATCTAGAAAAACCTTTGAGCTCAGCATTTTTAACCTCTGTGCATGATATCTGAAAACAATCTGTCATCAATAGGGCACCTGCGATCTGGCACTTGGTAGTTGTATTAGTTTATTGAATGAAATCTGAAGCTCGGTGCAGCTCGTAGTTCTTCCTTATGACTAAATGTTCTCGATCTGATGCCCTCCACTGTCAAAGAATCAAGAGACGCAACTATACTCACCAATTGACAACTGTGCATCCATGTGGCACTTGGCATTTACTCTGTGTCTGCGTTTTTTATGAATGGGCATGCATCGGGCATTTAGATATTATAGCCTTTATATTCGTTAATGTTTCACCTAACTTATTCGATGAAACAAGTGGAAATAAATCGGGCTTGGGTTTTGATATAACTTGGGGCTTGTGTGTCGACTTATGTGTCAATTTGTAGCTTGAATTGTGGTATGGATTTGAGTTGAACGCACTTAATGTGCAAACATGGAATTTGGCATATGTAAACATGTGGCTTGGCCCATGGGTCCCTAAAGTTTTGGCTAAAAGCTATCAAAGTCAAGAGGATTAGTTTAGTTTAAAACAAATATCAATCTTAGGCACAAAAGGATTTTTTTTTCTATATGGATAGCTTAGGTCTGTAAGATTCAGACTTAGTTAGATACTTTGTAATGCACTCATCACTATTTATTTCGGTAAAAATAACAAATTATAATCAAAATAAACAGAAGACTAAGATTTAGGCAATATAACCATTGTGTGTTTGTGTAATGCAGGTCAAGGGCAGAGTCACACGGGTTTGGAGCAAACACGATCAATGGGAGCTTGATCAGGAATTTGAAGATAAAATATTGGCTAAATGACTAAGATCAAAATACACATTAAGCATTCACGAATGAAATTCCTCAAAACAATTTGTAAAACATTTGAGGGGATAACAGGTATCTCCACTTGTCATAGTTCCCAAGAAAAATGGCAAGTGGAGGATATGTGTAGACATTTGATCCGGCAAAGATTTATATTATCACGCAAATCATAATATCTTCCTCACAAAAGGAAGTTCGCAGCTTTTTAGGACATGCAGGCTACTATAGAAGATTCAAGTTATTATCTAAAGAAGCCGAATTTAAGTGGGATGATGAATGCCAAATATATTTTGAAATTCTAAAACAGAAATTTTCAACTACCCCTGTATTAAGAGGACCAAATTGGTCCCTTCCTTTTTATATCTGTATCGATGCCTCAGACACAACCCTTGGGGCATTTCTTGGACAAAGAGAAAATCAAATGACCTATGCTATTTACTTTGTCAGCAAAAATATGTCTCCAGCTGAAGTTAATTATACGGTCACGAAAAAAGAATTGCTAGTTGTAGTCCATGATATCAATAAATTTAGACACTATATTACAAGATATCAAGCTTTTGTACACACTGATCATTCAGCCATCAAATTTTTAATGAACAAACCTATAACAAATCCTAGAGTTACATGATGGCTCTTATTATTACAAGAGTTTAATATCAACATTATTGATAGACCTGGTAAAGATAATCTTATGGCTGATTTCTTATCTAGAATGATTCATCTGGGAGATAACAAACCAATAGAAGATAACTTTCTTGATGAAAATTTGTTTGCTATTTGTACATTCACTCCTTGGTATGCAGATATAGCTAACTATCTTGTGACAGGGAAGATGCCTCAGAAATTGTCTCCTAGAGAAAAACAGAAAGTAATTCAACTAAGTGAAAATTACATGTGGCACGATGATTGCCTCTACAAAATAGGGCCAGATTTGGAGATCAGGAGATGTGTAAGGGAAGATGAAATTCATGAGATTCTGCAAGCCTGCCATGATGGTCCTTGTGGAGGACACTTCGCAGACAAGAGGACCGCTTACAAAGTTTTGCAATCTAGTTACTACTGGCCTCATATTTTTCGAGATGCTAAAACCTATGTATCCAATTGTGATGAATGCCAATGAATGGGTAAGCCTACTGCAAGAGACCAAATGCCACTTCAATCCCAAGTAGTTATTGAGCCTTTCAAGAAGTGGGCATTAGATTTTGTAGGGCCCATTAACCCTGCATCTAAAAAAAAAAAGTATATACTTGTATGCACCGACTATGTGACTAAATGGGTTGAAGCAAAAGCTTTACCAGCTGCAAGTGAACAATCAGTGGTAGACTTCCTTTTTAATGATATCTTTACTAGATTTGGTGTACCTCGAGAGATTATGACTAATCAGGGAACTCAATTTACCTCTCATCTAGTTAAATCTGTTACAAAACAGTACCAAATCAAACACAGGAAATCTACACCCTACCATCCACAAGCAAAAGGACAAGTAGAATCTACCAAAAACGTTATTGAGTCCATTCTTACCAAAACAGTACAGCTACACCACAAGGATTGGGCTGATAGATTATTAGAAGCCATATGGGCTTATAGAATCACCTAAAGGAATACAACATGACATACACCCTATGAGTTGGTGTATGGGAAGCAAGTGCTTCTCCCCATAGAATTCCATATCAAAACCTTCAGGACTACAGTACAAGTTGGCATGAACTTGGATGAAGCCCAACAACAAAGACTCTTGCAACTTAATGAGTTGGAAGAAATCAGGCAGGAAGCACTTCAAATAACCACCCTCATTCAAGAGCAGAGAACAAAGTGGCATGACAAGTATCTCAAAAAGAAAAATTTTCAACAAAGAGATTGGGCCCTGCTGTATGACAGCAAATTCAAGAATTTCAAAGGTAAGTTAACTACTCGTTGGATGGGACCTTACAAAATTGACACTGTCTATGATAATGGTTCAATCAGGATAAAGACAATTGATGAACAACAGACACCACTACTTGTGAATGGTCACTGGTTGCGAATTTACAACAAACCCCTGTCAAAAGAGGAATTCCTGACTCATATACTATAGAATTCAGATATGTAGGTGATTAGTAAGGAAGGATACCCTCCTACTGATCCACATTGATTGATTGGTTTATTTGAAACTTTTGTACATAGGTGTGGATCGAGTTTTGTTAATAAGATGGAGGTAACAAGAGATTCTTACCTCCTTTTGTTTTACTTTCGCAATTTTTTTGTAAATAAATATCTATAACTTATTTGATCCTTCACGAACTTGCTAAACATCATTTTGCAGGCATCAACAATATTCTGTTCTACTTCGGTACTAGAAATCCTGTTCTGGTCTGGTACTGGCAATCCGGTACCAGTTTGGTACCAGAAGTCTGTCCTTCTATAGTACTATCAGGACACATTACCTAATTGACAAAGCATGCTACGCATATTTCAAAATCTTATATCAATTAATCTGAAGTATGAAGCCATGCAACAACCACTTAAGTTGGAACCAAGAAGTCGAATGCAGTATCAAATGGAAGCCCTTGTGAAGCAATAATTTCTTTTGGTTTTGTTGACAACTAAAGGGAAGTATTTTAATTTCTTTTGGTTTTGTTGCTAGCTAAAAAGAAGTGTTTTAATTTCTTTTGGTTCTGTTGCTTAAAAAAAAAAAAAAAAGAGGGACATAATCTTTACCTATGAATGCTCAAAGAACCATAATCCGCTTCAAATACTAGAAGTTGCCTTTATCCAGTATTTCAGCATGATTAAAGGGAAAAAATTATATTAGCCTACAAGTAACTATCTCACCCTAACCAGACTTCAATAGTATTCATTGGATTATCTTACTAAAGAGTAACATATGAGTATATGAACACTCTCTACCATGGGAACACTAGGAAAATTTTTATGGAAGAGGATGTACCAGTACCCTAAGGAAACTTTAGGTCATTCTCTTATGGACAAACTCAGACAAAATTATACATCTGGATCACTCTAAATAAATAATGTGCATAAAATTTTTATTTTTCCTTCAGGAAAATCTTTAAAAGACATTCAAAGAAGAGCATATACCTTCCAACCCAATACCATCCCATCCTGTAAAAAAATTTTCAGATGAGCCTCCCCTATCACCATGCAAAGCACTCTTTAATAAAAACCAAAATAGGTGACTATGGACAAGAAGCCTCTGATGGAAAAAGGGTTTAAGAGACTAACCCGTCGGGATACTGAACAGGTCTACTAGCAGTGGGTATTGGTCTATGGTATGACTGGGCAAACCCATCAAGGTACTGAATAGGCCTATTGGCAATGGGGCATTTTGCTTGGGGAAGGGATCTCTCACTAAGTATCACAACTACCCCACCGGAGTACTGAACAATCTTGCTGGCAGTGGGTTCTGGTTGAGAAATGTCTCATCTATACTTGTCTGATTGAAAAATTCACTTTTGTCATCTAAAAAGCACAGGTCACTATTGGCATTTATGAGATACAAACTCCAAATTAATAAGCAACATAATTAATACAAGCAAATTTCCATTTGAGAATTACCCTAAGTCAGCTTACCGGTTTGGCATCTAAAGCCTACATTACCTAAGAAGGAAACTTCTTAAGAGTGAAGCTCTAACTAGGGAGTCTAATCTACTTATACTGTGAAATTTATCTATAACATATAATGATAGTAAATTTTCTGAAGCAAGTTAGGTTAGATCTGTTCTTCTGGAAAACATATAAAAATTCCCCTGTTTTCACTGTTGAATGCTACCTTTGTCAATAATCCATCAAAAGAAAGGCAATTTCAATTTTTAGGCACGAGATCATATGCTAGGTGATAAATGT
>JZKD02S0836056.1:103230-126431 GCA_000966675.3 Picea glauca
TTACTAATCTAAATTACAACTAATGGCCTAAAGCCGACATAAATAAAATAGCATTACTAATCTAATATGCCCCAATTAAGGGGTAATGAGCCAACATTAGGGCTTAACAGAACCTGCACGTTCTTTAAAGAGAAAGGTGAAGTGGGGTTACGAAATCCTGAAGGAAGGAGGACAGTTTCGGATACCGGGAGTTGGAAGAGTCAAGACTCTTCATCATCAAGAGTCCCGAAATCACGAAATGCGAAACCCCGAAAACCCAAAACCTGAAATAGGCACCCCAACAAAGAATTTCGCAGACCGAGAAATAACTCCATTTAGGAGTCCCGAATACCGGGATTTGAAGTGTCGAAACACTTCATCACAGGAGTGCCAAAATGTTGAATTGCTGAAATGCGAAATGTCGAAATCCTGAAACAGGCACATCAACCGGAGTTTCGGATACCGGGAGATTGAGAAGCCAAGAGTCGAGACTCTTCAACACAAGAGTCCCCAAGTCGCGAAATGAGAAACGCTGAAATCCTAAAATAAGCACACCAACAAAGAGATTCGAAGACTGGGAAATAACTCCATTTCAAAGTCCCGGATACCATGATTTGAAGTGTCGAAACACTTCACCACAGGAGTGTCGAAATGCCAAATCGCCGAAATGTGAAACAACGAAATACTGGATCTTTGATCTGACTCCATTTTAGAACTTCAGATACCAGGAGTTGGAGGAGTTAAGTGCCGAGACTCTTCACCACAGGAGTCCCAAAATGACGAAATGCGAAACGGCGAAATGCCGTTGATCCAACTCCATTTTAGAGTTTCGGATACTGGGACTTGGAGTTGTCAAAAACTCTCACATCAAGAATGTTGAAATCACGATATGAGAAATCATGAAGAGATCTGGACTGTCGAATCATCAAGAGTGTGGATCATTGATCCGACTCCATTTCAGAGGTTCAGATACCGGGAATTGAAAGAGTCAAGAGTTGAGACTCTTCATCAAAGGAGTCCTGAAATTCCGAAATGAGAAATGCCGAAATGAAAAATGTGAAAACACATTTTTGGTGTAGGCCTTGGTCACCGTCGGTGGTCACATCGTCAAAGAGTTGTAGAGAAGATCTCGAAGAGACAAGCTCCATTTCAGATTTTGGGACATGGAGAATTGAGACTCTTCACCACAAGAATGCCGAAATTCCAAAATGCTGAAATGCGAAATAAATGCAAGATCCTACGGAACCAATCCAACAGTTCAAGTGAATTTAAGTATGATCGGAGGGCTATTGTTGCACTTTAGAATGCAACTGCTAAAAATGACTGATGAATTCTTCCAGAGGAATCAAACAGGCCTCAGTGTGATCGCCGGATAAGATGAAGAGGCTTGAGGCATCTTCCAGTGGAATGAAGACTATTCTTAGAGGTGATTGAGAGATGGAAGAGTGTTGAAGCCTGTAACTACAACAGAGAGGATCAACTCGACTTTGATAGAGAAGACGAAGAGTCTCAACTGCAAGACAGGCTAAGGAATCTTAGTATAACGCCCAGTGATGATGGACACATGGGTTAAATAGCCAGATAAGCTGAAGAGTGGCCATGATGATCAAGCAGAGCACTCGACATGGACAGAGCATGCAAAAGCATGGAGAGATAGCATGCACATAGACTATAAGTATGCAGAACCAAGAAGAGATGAGTTTTGTTTTTTTTCAGATTGATCAAGGAGTGTAGAAGGAGGAGTGTGCAGCAGCAGAAATACAGAGGAGAGGAATGGTGCATTGAATGGAGATGGAACACAAAGCATAAAAGGTAGAGGCACAGAAAGCGCAAGGCATGTGTGCAGCAAAACAGTGAGATAGTAAAGGAAGGTTGAGGTGCTCTTGTAGAGAAAAATAGAAGATTAGAAAATGAAAGAAGATGCAGATAGAGAGACACTGATACAAGAGAGAAGAGCAGCATAGCAGAACAGTGATAAGCCTAGTAAGCCAATGATAAATATGGTATCATTGTGATAAATTTATATATAGCAAACTTTATATGTTAGGGTGGAAGGGAGGTGCTATGGAGGATTGATGTCCTCAGAGGTTCAAGTGGGTGCTTGAACACAAGGAGTTGTAGCTTCCATCTGGTTTCAGCCAGAGAAGCCAGGGTGGTAGGCTGGTGCAAGGGAGAACTCTTGTTCTCTATTATACAGGTTGGTGCCTGTGTGACTGGAAGTTGGTGCTTCCATCCAATGGTGCTGGAACACTTAGGGAGTTGGTGCTTCCTTCTAGTGGGTGCTAGAGAAACTAGGGAGTTGGTGCTTCCTTCTAGTAGGTGCTAGAGAAAATAGAGAGTTGGTGCTCTCAGCAAGTTGCAGGTTGCAAAACAGAGGTTGAAGCCTCATTATGAGTTGGTTCTCATAGGTATAATAATGTACAAAATGTAAAGAACACTTATCATATAAAGAAGAAGAAGTTTTTACCCTTTATGGGTTTCCTCAGGAAATATCTGTCTCTGTGTATTCCTTATGTTTGAATGATGTTGAATGTTCTATTGCTTACTTCCCTGCATTATGGTGATTTTCATTGAGTGCTCTATAAAGAATTTAAAATAAGCATAATTGTTTAAGCACGGTAACAACTGATTCACCCCCCCACCCCCTCTCAGTTGTCCAACAATATTGATGAGTCATAGTTGATGAGTACTTGACACATGATTGGTACATGGTTGGTTGCACTTGTTTATGGTACAGGTTGATTACATATTGTTTGGTACAGGTTGCTATTGGTTGATGCACTTGTTTATGGTATAGGTTGGTGCATGGTTGATGCACTTGTTTATGGTACAGGTTGGTGCATGGTTGATGCACTTTTTTATGGTACAGGTTGATTATAGATTGTTTGGTATAGGTTGGTGCATGTTGATGCACTTGTTTATGGTACATGTTGATTACAGGTTGAGGTACAGGTTGATGCATGGTTCATGTTTATTGGTACAAGTTTACAGTGGTATATCTCAGAGTGATAGTGTGACAGTGGTTCCATCATTCTACTTCTACTTCAGGGTGGTTGGACAGGGAAAGGACAGGTGGTTGTAGATACCTTCTGGTTGTAGCTGGAGAACATAGGGGGTTATACCCTCCTTCTGGTTGTAGCAAGAGAATTGGGGAGTTGGAGCTTCCCTCAGGTTGTAGCCTGAGAAACTAGGGGGTTGGAGCCTCCTTCTAGTTGCAGCTGGAAAACTAAGGAAGTTGGTGCTTCCAATGAATGTATTCTTCAAGACATATAAGAAAACACATTTTGTGGTTTTCTCCCTATTTGGGTTTCCAAGTAAAACACTGGTGTACTGTGTATATGTGTGATTGTTCATTTCTTATTGCTCATTATTGGATAATAATTCTACATTGATATAAAACTTGGATTATTTGGAGAAAAAGGATTCTAATTACGCTATTACTGATTCACCCCCCCTCTCAGTAATCCAACAAGTACATAAGATGGACCACGCGTCATCAAGAGATGGGCCAAACAATGTTGGAGTTCACAAATACGTTCCATACCTTGTGCACCAAAGTGGGTATCAAAGACTTCGAGTGACATCAGATTCTAAAATACCCTGGAACTATACACAGGTACATCTAAACCGAAATGGATTTTTTGAACATATCATCATTGGGAGCAACTTATCAATATGATGTCAAAATTAAGCAGAAATTTAAGCATCAAAACAAGCGAAAAATTGGGTCTACAAATCCAAAAAAACCAAAGTATGGTAAATGAATTCCTAATGCAGAAAATACCCAACCTCAATAGAACTATTCCAATATGTAGGAAAAGAAGAGAAACGGGAAGACTAAAAAGGACACAGGGAAGTGGTGAAGATTCCACAAAATCCCTTGGCACAACACTGATGAATGTCGCTTGAAACAATCATTGGTATTCGAGCTCAAAGAAACATAATCGAAACCTGAATCAGACTCCAATTCATACAATAATAAATGGAGACAGATAATTGATGTAGAACCCACTGCTACTGTACTGCAACAATCCAACCAGAATAACTAGAGGATCCTGAGGAGGGGGAGTGCCTTTTCCATTCATAGATGTGGGTGAAGGGGACCCCACTGCATTTTATTATTGATACCAAAATCCATAATAACCTCATCTAAGTAGAGGTTGTCAAGGAGTTGGATTTTTCGACAACACCACACATGTAGCCATACAACATTGGATAGCTTCGCCAGGGACAAGATCTCTGTGTTAGCCAGTAGTGTCACCTGTCATACAACATCAAGCCCTTCAAGGATGAGCTACTGTGTGATATTTCCCCACTAGAAGTCTATGATGTTTTGTTAGGCCAACCATATATATGGAGGCATCATGTTTTTTATGAGTCTTGACCCTATAGCATCATTGTTACTCTAAGGGGTCATCCCTACAGGATACCAGAGGAAGTTCCAACTATTGTCCTGACAAAATAGTGCCGCAAAGTAATCTATCATGCTGCAAAGTTTGGTCGCTTCACAATATGGTCAGAAGAGAAGGAAACTGCAACCATTTCAGCCTCATATTGAGACCCTTCTATCCAGTAGAAGCAGATCAACAATATTGTATAAGAGCACCAAGATATTCCTACTGCACTTATGGGGGTGCCTCCACATTGCCCACTCAAACCAAGTTATGATAAATCCCTTCATGGTATTCATGCTGCATTTTCACCGATAGATTCCTACCACACTCAGGAATATCATGCAGCTATATTAGTTAAACTTATCCAACCCCTCCAACAACAGGTTCATAATAGCCTTCAACAAGCTAAGAAGGATAGCTTCTTCAACAAGGCAAGCAACTCACCAAGGTTAAAATTCAACAAAATATTCCCTGGGAAGTTGATGTAATGAAGACCATTTCTTCCTAAGGGGGGAGGATTGATCCAAGAGAAAATATATGGCCACCGATTCCATTGGCTCAAAACATGGGTTTCCACCTTGGCAGTTTTTCTACATCTTTTTGGGTACTAAACTTTCAGGGTCGTTTTGACACCCTAAACAATGTTTTTTTGGGCTCACCATAGTTACACTGTAGGCCTTAGCCAGAGTGTGATGGAAAAATGTGTAGTTCTTGAATGTACCTTTCCAACAAACTATCATGCATCTGAAATGGAGGTTGTATTCAAAAGTTACGCGATTGGGAAGTTGACGTACCAACTACCCCCATTGGGACCTGCAAACCTTTTGGTGTTTCATCTTCCGAGGTTAGGGTTTTGGATTTTATTTATGTTAAAAAGGCCTCTAGAGCCTCATTGTAAACATCATCATCTTCTTTTTAATGATCATATCCATCACATCTCTTCTCAGAGATAAGTTGCCACCATTCTAGCGAATCATTCACCCTGTAATTTTACAGTTTATGTGTAGTTCTCTCATTAATAAAAATTGTGCATTATTGTATCTTTTTGTTTATTGAAATATCTATGTATATTTCATTGTTATATCTCTTCCTACATTTCATTCTCAAAATAATTCGTATCAATAAGTCTCCAAAGTGGTCCCCTTATGGCGTACCTTTAAGCATGACCTCACGGGAAGACGCTTTGAAGAAGTCTACAAGAAACCCAAAGGTGTGGTCATGATTCCCAAAGTTGACTGAGGAAAATGAGGTTGAAGAACATTACAATTACATACAAAAACATCATATATGGATATTCCTTGCCATGTTGTTTCCGACGATAGGTGGTATGTCATGTAGTTCCTCGTGGTTGAGGAGTTATGAGGTCTTGAAGTTGGAATCCTAGAAGAACGGTTAAGAAGCCCCTAAATGGTTGCAACAAGAAGTTAAAAGTCATTAATTAAAGGGTAAAACAGTTATAACAATAAAGTATAGGTCAGCCCTAAAGTGAAGGAAATAAGTCACTTGGAAAAGTATAAATACACCTGAAGAAGCTTCTCATCTTTACATACAAGTTCAAGGCTTATCTATATTTCAAGTGATCTATTGGTGAATCTGAAATGATGAAATTGAGACAATGAAAGAGTAAGGAGTGAGAAATTTTTGGGATTGCAGAGGAGAGTGAGGGTTTTTTGATCAACCCTAATTAGGATAAACTCCACAGGTCAGGCTACTGGTGTCTCGTGAGGCACCCCCGCGGGTTGTTTAGTGCCTGTGGTGCGAGGCCCCACGTGATAAATGGCATCTGTTTAGTGAGGCTAAGCCAAATTTGAAGAAGGATTCTTGGTTCTGGTTGCAACAAGGTATGATGATACAACAGGGTGGTTACAGAATCTAACATGGTATGTATTAGTTCTACTTCATAAGTAAAGGTATGTTTTTTATGTGTCTATTTGAGGCTTGTATCATGGATGGTATGGCACATGCTCAAGGCATGTCTTGGAGGACCTTTTTGGCACATGATTGAGGTTCATTTCTTGGCGATATTGACACATGCTTGAGACATATCCTTGGGACATTGTGTATGGTTGTTATGGTTCATTATTATAGGTACATCTTTGTGATATTGACATATATTTGAGGCATATACTTGGTATATGATCTTGGTTGTTATGGTGCGTACTTGAGCCATATATTGGATACATTGGATTATATTTTTGGTATATCGTGTATGACATGATTGAGACATATCATGAGTGATATATTATATTTTTGAGGTACATTTTATGGTACAGGTTCTAGTACATGGCTGATGTACATGATATGGTGATGGTTTTGGTATCCACGTGAGTGGATCTGGTTATAGTTGGTCGATGAAGGTATATCGATGACAAAGACAATGATAGGGACAAAGACAGGTTGGATGATTGTATGATCATCATTTATAGGTTGATATGATAGTGACAATGGTAGGTTGATGTATTAATGACAGTGGCAATTATAGGTTGATCAATGGAAGTGACAGTTTGAGTCCACACTTATATTTTAGGGTGACAAGATGGGGAAAATAAAGGGTGTCGTAACCTCCTTATGGTTGGTGCCGAAGAACTTAGAGAGTTGGATCTTCCTTCAGGTTGGATCCTATAAATGAGGGGGTTGTAGACTCTATTGGTTGTGGAGCCTGATTATCTTCCTGATTCACAAGTTTGTTTTAGTTGTGCTTGGACCCGATTCCCTAAAAGGGGGATGTGGGGGGGATTTCCCCCCTAAAACTATCGCCAAGGGGGTCCAGGGGGGGTGGCGACAATTTTTGTAGCCCCCCCCCTGGCGAGGGATTTGGAGGCAATGCCCCTGAAGAGAAATATTGGGAAAAAAATCCTTGTAAAATATTGTAATTTCGTAGTCAATCTAGATCCTTCATTATAAGGTCATAGATCTGACGGTAGAAGTTATTTTTAGGTTTTATTTTCCCTAGAAGGCAACCCTCTCTTATGATGGAATTGTATTGTGGCTGTGTATTATCGGGAATGTTGTATTCTGAGAGAGGAGACTTTGAGAGAAAGAAGAGGAAGTTACAATGGTTGAGTTGTAGATTGTATCCCTTCATTTTGCTGGATAATAAAAACGAAGGACTTGGAAATTTCTCTGGTGGACGTAGCCCACATTGGGTGAACCACGTATATCAATGTATCTATTGTATTATGTATCTTTTGTGTTTTATTTCCACATTTATTTTATTTTATTTCTCTGAGATCTTGTTTTTCTAACAACTCGTATTAGAGAGAAAGATAACTCACAGGAAAAGGGGGTTTCTGGTTTGAGTGGGAGCAATGGTGGAAGATGGAAAGTTTAGGGTCGAGAAATTTAACAGCCAAAAATACCAGTTATGGAATATGCAGATGGAATATTATTTATATCATAAGGATCTATTCCTACCATGGGGCGGAATAACAAAGAAGTCGAGGACCATGAAGGATGAAGAATGGGAGGTCCTTGACAAAAAGGAACTAGGAACGATATGACTAAGCCTAGTAGCATTGGTGGCTTTTAATATTTCAAAAGAAAAGACAACGAAGGAACTGATTGATGCATTCGCTAAACTATATGAAAATACCTTGGCATCCAATAAGGTATTTCTAATGAAGTGATTATTTAATATGAAGATTTCAAAATGTGGGTCTGTTGTAGATCATTTAAATGAATTTAATACGATTACTAATCAACTAAGTTCTGTAAAAGTGGACTTTGATGATGAGGTCAGGGCTCTTCTTATCTTTTGTTCATTGCCAGAAAGCTGGAATGGCTTGGTCATGGATGTAAGTAACTATGTCTCTAGTTCAAGCACTCTAAAATTTTATGATGTTGTTGGTGTTATCCTTAGCGAGGAAATGCGATAGAAAAGCACAGGTGAGACATCAGGTAATGTGTTAAACATGGAGAAAAAGGGAAGAAAAAAGGATAGAGGAAAGGGATCAGGGAATCATGGGAGTTCTAGGAAGAGAAGATCCAAATCCAAACTAAGAAAAATAGAGTGTTGAAATTGTGGAAAGAAAGGACATCTAAAGAAATACTGCAGAGCTCCAAAGAAACAAAGAGATGGACAACATGAGAAAAACCAGGAAGCAAATGTAACATGTGATGTGTTACAAGATGCTTTGATTCTTTCTGTAGATAATATTTCTGAGTCTTGGGTAGTATATTCAGGGGCTTCATTTCATGCCACGCCCCATAGGAAACATTTTCTAGATTATGTTTAAGGTGATTTTGGATAGGTTCATTTGGGTGACGATGCACTATGCAAAATTGTTGGAATGGGAAAGGTACAAATAAAGAAAAGGAATGGAAACCAATGGTTGTTGAAAGAGGCAAGACATGTTCCATATTTAAGGAAAAATCTAATTTCAATAGGGAAGTTGGCAAGTGAAGGCTGTATATCCATATTTACAAATAAGGTGTGGAAGGTCACCAAAGGATCATTGGTGATAGCAAAAGGAGAGAAGGTAGGTACATTGTATTTATGTACTGGTAATATTGATTCTTCTATATCTCTAGCTTTTATAGGAGTGGATACAACACTTTGGAATCATAGGCTTGGACACATGAGTGAGAAGGGGATGCAGATAATTAATA
Source organism: Picea glauca (assembly GCA_000966675.3). NCBI lineage: Eukaryota > Viridiplantae > Streptophyta > Pinopsida > Pinales > Pinaceae > Picea > Picea glauca. Next base: position 112,212 of record JZKD02S0836056.1, read on the forward strand.
AATGGAATTTGTTTCCAGATCTTAAACAAATTGATTTGAATTTCTATGAGCACTGTGTTTATGGAAAACAAAAGAGAGTCATATTTCTCAGAGTCGGAAAAGAAAAGAAGAGTGAAAGGTTAGAGCTTGTGCATATAGATGTATGAGGACTAGCTCAAGTATCATCTCTTGGTTTCTCTCATTATTATGTTACTTTTATTGATGATGCAACTTAAAAAACTTGGGTTTATTGCATTCGAAAAAAATATGATTTTTTTAATACTTTTAAGAAATGCAAAGCTTTGGTTGAGAATGAGACAAGAAAAAGGTTGAAGTGTCTTAGATCAGACAATGGAGGTGAATACTGCAACAAGTTGTTTGATGATTATTGTTCATACCATGAGATCCGTAGAGAGAAGACAGTTCCAGGAACACCACAAGAAAATTGTGTGTCAAAAATGATGAACATGACTGATCAAAATCTGGACCAGGGGGCAAAATTTTGCTCAATTTTCAAAGTGCTTGGAATACAACGAAAATGGTGCCATTGCATCCGTCTCGTCTTCCTGATTCCGGCGGTATATTTACTTTCGCAAACGGAGTCCGTATGGAGGAGATATCGCGATCTGTCCGCCAAGCCAAACAGGCAAAAATTTGGGATGCTGACTGTACCTGTCCGTACAGTCCATATGGCCACGTGGCAGGGCCATACCATCATGATGACATGGCAGAGGGAAGACATGTCACATTTTTATTGGTTGGTGTTTGTCCAATTGGATGTTGACACATGTCGTTTTGGCAGCGAATGAGATGAGGGCACGTGGCCCAATGCTTGGGCGCCACGTGTCCCTCGTTGGTTGGTCTATAATTGTTATGTAAAACTAATGGAGGCCACGGGGTTCGACCCCCGGACCTCCCACAACATAATGCCTTTACAATTTCTGCTAACCGTTATGTCGACCGTTGGTTCTTGTTCCATATGCCAACACACATATATTTATTATGGTGTGTTCTTGTAATTGGAAAGGGGCGCGGGCCGGGGCCTAGCCCCGACCCATGGTTTCATTACAATACATATGACCGAATATATATTGGCCCGGAATTGTTGGCGCGCGTGCATACTTTGGATTGCAATGTATTCCATTGCATATATTTATATGTATTAAAGTTTGCATATGATATAACATACGCGCGGGGTATTGAACCGTGACCAAAGTTTTAATATGCGCGTGGTTTGACCGGTGGGGTGAAAGCGCGAGAAGTTACACAGTTATACAACGGAGTAACCACTTTTTCGCCGAGCCCGAGGTCGTATGGCCATATGCCCGAGTGTTAGGCGGTTGGGGGCTGGAGGCACCCTAACCGTCCTACAGTTTGCATGGTTATTCAGAACTACTCGGTGCTGGGTTTAAACGCGCGTTTTGGAGCATGTTCTAGGTTCATGCACACAGAGGTGCGTTTTGGTGAACCAGTTCCAGCAAAGTGGAAGGAGGAAAATGGAGGAGGCCTAACTTCTTCATCTTTTGGCTGATTGAGGTGTCGTAAAAGCCCAGCTAGGGGTTTTTGGACGTGTTGGATCCATTGGTGCTGTTTTCAAGGCCATTTGAAGACTTCTTCTACAAGTTTTTCACCATTGAAGTTCCAGGGAGCTCAAGGGAGCTTGAAGCCCTATTTGATGGAGGACATGGTTTGGTGAGCCTATGTTTGTTTTATGTGATTGAATAATCATTTTTGGCTAATTGATATGCTCTGAACACATTTGGACGGGTTTCAGAGGCTTTTGAGGACTTTTACAGGTTTTTTTTCCAAAGAGAAGCTCAGGGAAGCTTATGGCCACATGTAGAAGAGGTCATGCCTGGATGAGCCATGATCCGTTTTCAGAGTTGTATTAGTCATTTTTGGGGTTTTTATGTGTTCTGATCTCAATGGTATAGTCTGTATTTCCATTGGAGTTGAGTATCATATTGTAAAAGAACTTTTGACTAATTAATCCCAGAGAGCCAAGTCCATTATGGAGGCTCAAGGAGATGTAGCCCGGAGGGGGGTGAACTCCTTTATCATGTTGTGATTGTTCTGAGTTTGATGGTTTATTTGTTGCAAGTTGTGTTGCTGTGTATTTGTTTAAAGTACATCTTTAACCATCTAAAAGAACATTTCCTCATACATAAGCATTTACAAGAAGATACATGAACTTAACACATAAGTTTTATCTTACATATTTTAACACATGAAGCAAGGTCCTATAAAGTTTATTTTAATGAAGTAGGGGTGCTTGCATAGCATAACAAGTCAGCCTTCTATTTTCAGATCATGTGGTATCAGAGCACAAGTTTGTTTTGCTCATGTGTTTGCCATTGATAGCTTGAGATTTAGCTATTGGTTTTGTGCAAAGTTTTATGTTAAAGTTTGAAATCTTCTAAGGATGGCAGAAGTTTCAAGTATTGATAGTTCTCATACATTTTCATTATCTAAAGAAGAGTTGGTAACCTTGAGAGATTTGATGCAAGAGATGTATGAAGACAGGAATAAGAACATTGTTCTTGAAGAACAGTTGATGGCCATGAAGCAGGAGAAAGACCAGCTTTTGCAAAGGTTGCATGAGATGGAGATTCAACTCCATGAGACAAAGGAAACCCTTACCACGTACATGCATGAACATAAGGTATGCAGTGTTATTTTATCTTCTAATTCCTCTAAAGATGAATGTTTTGTTGGTTTTGAGAGTCACACAAGAGGAATAGGGTCCAAGTTGTTGTTTAAAATGGGCTATGAAGGTAAAGGTTTAGGTAAGAATGCACAAGGCATTGTTAAGCCTATTATTGTTGAAGAAAGACCCAAGTATTGTGGTCTTGGATATGAATGGCAAGATGGAACAAATTCCAAAGTCGAGGAGACAAGGGGTAAAGTTTCAAGCATAAAATTTGTTTCAAGTTCACCTCCTCAGGAAGGTTTTAAAGGTGAAAGTTCAATCCCTCCAGCATGCAAGAGTTGTGTTCAAGATGAATGCAAAAGTAGTTGTGACAGTGGTGAGGACACAAACACTGTTGATGGTCTTCAAAGGAGAGCTTGTAACTCTTCAGATTCACCTCCTCAAAGAGGCGATAAAGGTGAATGTTCAAGGTATAATTCTGCTTATCATTCAGTTGCATTTAATTATGTTAAGCATGATAAATTTGGAAAAAAGAATCCTTGTACATATTGTGGTTTGTATAACCATCATGTTTCAAAGTGTTGGAAAAGGTTGGCCAATTTTAGGAAACTTTCTACGCAAAGACAGCATGAAAAGAGGATGCAAAAGGTTTGCACTCATTGTCAGAAGCGGGGTCATCTTATTGACCAATGTTGGACGTTGCATCCAACTATTCGTCCACAGCCTCAGAAGTAGTTGGATAAGGATATAGGCAAGAATGGAAAAGGAGATTCCATCATCAATGTGAGTCCAGATGATTCACAAGAGGACGATGTTCAGCAGAAAAAATCACCGTTCAGTTGGTTTGGTAAGAAATGGTTGGATTTCTTGACCAAGTGAGGTTTGCATTTGTCTGATTGTAAATGCACTTTTCAGCGTTATGTGTGCATTTATGGGAAGGTCGATAAGATGTTTAAATAAGTTTCAACTGGTGTTGCTGATTTTCTGACGACTATGTTGTGTCGATCGTGTTGTTCAACTTGTGTTTATTCGATGGTGTTTATTGAATTGAAAGTTGATTTTGAAAACGCCATGTACTTTGATAAAGTACGAGATGCGACAGTTTGTTTTGAGAACAAAAGATTTTCGTTGGCATCATTTCCAATCTTGTATGATTTGTTTTCAAGATTGATGGTTTTCTTGGCTTGTGACAAGATGTCGCAGGAAGTTTTTGCAGCCATTGGAGAGCTGATTTTGTTGACACTAAAGAGTTCGAAAGAGGGACTTGATTCTCAGTGGGAAGGTTGGTAGTCTTCCAAGCACAGAGAAAGCAGTGGGTCAGCAGCAGCCAGAGAGCAGTGGTTGAAGGACATAGTCAGTTGCAGTGCACGACATGTCAGAGTATTCAGGTGATTGTCGAAAAGATTTTGATATAACTTGAAAGCAGACAGATAATATTTTGTGAGTCCAAAAGCCTTTCAGTGGGAAGGTGTGATCAAAATCTAGACCAGGGGGCAAAATTTTGCTCAATTTTCAAAGTGCTCGGAATGCAACGAAAATGGTGCCACTGCGTCCGTCTCATCTTCCTGATTCCGGCGGTATATTTACTTTCGCAAACAGAGTCCGTATGGAGGAGATGTCGCGATCTGTCCGCCAAGCCAAACAGGCAAAAATTTGGGATGCTGACGGTACCTATCCGTACAGTCCGTATGGCCATGTGGCAGGGTCGTACCATCATGATGACATGGCAGAGGGAAGACGTGGTGCATTTTTATTGGTTGGTGGTTGTCCAATCGAATGTTGACACGTGTCATTTTGGCAGCGAATGAGATGAGGGCACGTGGCCCAATGCTTGGGCACCACGTGTCCCTCGTTGGTTGGTCTATAATTGTTATGTAAAACTAATGGAGGCCACGGGGTTCGACCCCCGGACCTCCCACAACATAATGCCTTTATAATTTCTACTAACCGTTATGTCGACCGTTGGTTCTTGTTCCATATGCCAACGCACATATATTTATTATGGTGTGTTATTGTAATTGGAAAGGGGTGCGGGCCAGGGCCTAGCCCCGACCCATGGTTTCATTACAATACATATGACCGAATATATATTGGCCCGGAATTGTTGGCGCGCGCGCATACTTTGGATTGCAATGTATTCCATTGCATATATTTATATGTATTAAAGTTTGCATATGATATAACATACGCGTGGGGTATTGAACCGTGACCAAAGTTTTAATATGCACGTGGTTTGACCGGTGGGTTGAACGCGCGGGAAGTTACATGGTTATACAACGGAGTAACCACTTTTTCGCCGAGCCCGAGGTCGTATGGCAATATGCCCGAGTGTTAGGCGGTTGGGGGCTGGAGGCACCCTAACCGTCCTACAGTTTGCACGGTTATTCGGAACCACTTGGTGCTGGGTTTAAACGCACGTTTTGGAGCGTGTTCTAGGTTCATGCACACAGAGGTGCGCTTTGGCGAACCAGTTCCAGCAAAGTGAAAGGAGGAAAATGGAGGAGGCCTAACTTCTTCATCTTTTGGCCGATTGAGGTGCCGTAAAAGCCCAGCTAGGGGTTTTTGGATGTGCTGGATCCATTGGTGTTGTTTTCAAGGCCATTTGAAGACTTCTTCTGCAAGTTTTTCACCATTGAAGTTCCAGGGAGCTCAAGGGAGCTTGAAGCCCTATTTGATGGAGGACATGGTTTGGTGAGCCTATGTTTGTTTTCTGTGATTGAATAATCATTTTTGGCTAATTGATATGCTATGAACACATTTGGACAGGTTTTAGAGGCTTTTGAGGACTTTTACAAGTGTTTTTTCCAAAGAGAAGCTCAGGGAAGCTTATGGCCACATGTAGAAGAGGTCATGCCTGGATGAGCCATGATCCGTTTTCAGAGTTGTATTAGTCATTTTTGGGGTTTTTATGTGTTCTGATCTCAATGGTATAGTCTATTTTTCCATTGGAGTTGAGCATCATCTTGTAAAATAAATTTTGACTAATTAATCCGAGAGAGCCAAGTCCATTATGGAGGCTCAAGGAGATGTAGCCCGGAGGGGGGTGAACTCCTTTATCATGTTGTGATTGTTCTGAGTTTGATGGTTTATTTGCTGCAAGTTGTGTTGCTGTGTATTTGTTTAAAGTACATCTTTAACCATCTAAAAGAACATTTCCTCATACATAAGCATTTACAAGAAGATACATGAACTTAACACATAAGTTTTATCTTGCATATTTTAACACATGAAGCAAGGTCCTGTAAAGTTTATTTTAATGAAGTAGGGGTGCTTGCATAGCATAACAAGTCAGCCTTCTATTTTTAGATCAATGACCATCTTGGAGTGTGTAAGGAGTATGTGATTGCATGCAGGGTTGACCTTATAGTTTTGGGCAGATGTTGTAGATATTGTTGTTTACATGATAAACATAGGACCTTCAAGTTCTTTAGATGGTGGAATTCTAGAGTAGGCATGGATAGGTAAAAAGGTAAACTATTCATTTATGAATACTTTTGGTTGTGAAGCATTTGTCCATATTGATAAAGAAAATATAACAAAGCTTGAAGCAAAATCTCAGAAGTGTACTTTTATTGGATATGGTGTTAATTTTTTTGGTTATCTCTTATGGGATTATGAAAGTCACAAAATCATTAGGAGTAGAGATTTCATATTCAATGAGAAGGTCATGTATAAGGATCAATTGAAGGGAAGGAAATAGGAAGAAGAAAAACTAGAATACACAGTGCTTGACAAGATCACTGGTAAAGAAATTACAAAGGTACTAGAAAATCAAAATGTACAACAATAGGAGAAACAAGTACCTCAAACTCCTGCAAGTGTTGTTAGAAGATCTACTAGGTTAAGCAGACCCCTTCAACGATACTCTCCTTCATTGTACTATTTATTGTTGACTAATTTTGGTGAACCAGAAAGTTATGAAGAGGCAATGCAGGTAAACACTAAAAGGAAATGGGAGCAAGGAATGAAAGAGGAAATGGATTCCTTGGTAAATAACGAGACTTGGGACTTGGTTCAGTTGCCTTTATAAAAAAGAACATTGCAGAATAAATGGGTTTACAGGTTGAAGGAATAAGATGGAGACAAAAAAATGAACAAGGCTAGACTTATTGTAAAGGGGCTTGCACAAAAGAAAGGTATAGATTTTGATGAAATATTTTATTCAGTTGTTAAAATGACTTCAATTAGGACTATTTTAAGTCTTGTTGCAGTAGAATATTTGCATCTTGAACAGTTAGATGTAAAAGAAACTTTTCTCCATGGGATTTGGATGAAGATATTTATATGCAACAGCCACAGGGGTATGAGGTCAAAGGGAAAGAAACTTTGGTATGGAGGTTGAAGAAGAGCTTGTATGACATAAAGAAAGCTCCAAGGAAGTGGTATTTGAAGTTTGACAGGTTTATGATAGAACAAGGTTATAGTAGATATCATTCTGATCACTGTGTTTATTTTAAAAGGATAGAAAATGGAAGCTATATTATCTTGTTATAGTATGTAGATTACATGCTTGTTGCAGAGTCTAATATGTAGGATATAAATGTGCTCAAGAAGAAATTAACTAATTCATTTGCGATGAAGGATTTGGGTGCTGCAAAGAAAATTCTTGGCATGAGAATAATAAGAGACATGAAAAATAACAAATTGACATTGTCTCAGGGTTAGTACATAGAGAAGGTGTTGGAGAAGTTTAGAATGTAGAATGAAAAACTAGTTAGTACACCTTTGGCCAACCATTTCAACTTAACTAAGGAAATGTGTCCCAAGACACATGAGGAGATAGAATACATGTCCAGGGTCCCTTATTTATTAGCAATTTGCATTTTGATGTATGTGATGGTTTGCACAAGACCAAATATTGCACATGCAGTGGGAGCTGTGAGAAGGTATATGAACAATCCAGGTAAATAACAATGGGAGGCAGTAAAGTGGATTCTCAGGTAGTTGAGAGATACTGCTACTCATGCATTATGTTTTGGAGGTTTAGACACTGTTATACAGGGATAGGTTGATTCAGATATGGAAGGTGATAAAGATAATAGGAGGAGCACCACAAGGTATGTTTTTACTGTATATGGAACCACAGTAAGTTGAATTTCGAAACTACAAAAGGTTGTTTCACTTTCAACAACAAAAGCAGAGTATGTTTCTGCTATAGAGGCTAGTAAATAAATGATTTGGTTACAGAGGTTTATGGAGGAGTAGGGAAAGAAGTAGGAGAATATCAGGTTTTACTGTGACAGTGAGAGTGTCATTCATATTGAAAAAAACTGAGTCTTCTATTCAAAGACTAAGCATATACAACTCAACTACCATTCCATACGGTCTGTCTTGGAATATGGAAATTTAAAGTTAGAAAAGATACATACTAGCCATAATATTGCAGACATGTTAACAAAGGGAGTAACCAGGGAGAAATTGATTTCTTGCTCAGTGTCAGTTGGTCTTCAAGCATGAAGGTGAAGATGAGAAATTTTACAGGTCCAAGGTGGAGTATAGTCTGATAGGTACATCAATAATGGAGTTGTTGTGATCAGTCTCCAAGTGGTAGATTGTTGGTTGTGGAGCCTGATTATCTTCTTGATTCAGAGGTTTATTTTACTCGTGCTTGGACCCCATTCCCTAAAATGGGGGTTTGGGGGGGCTTTCCCCCAAAAAAATATCGCTAGGGGGTTCCATGGGGGGGGGCTGAAGCGAAATATTGGGAAAAATTGCATTGTAAAATATTGTAATTTCGTAGTCAATCTGGACCTTTCATTATAAGGTCACACATCTGACAGTAGAAGTTACTTTTAGGGTTTTTTTACCTAGAAGGAAAACCTCTCTTATGAGCGAATTGTATTGCGGTTGTGTATTATCGCGAATGTTATATTATGAGAGAGGGGACTGTGAGAGAAAGAAGAGGAAGTTACAACGGTTGAGTTGTAGATTGTATCCCTTGATTTTTCTAGATAATAAAGAGGAAGGACCTATCAATTTTTTTGGTGGATGTAGCCCACACTGGGTGAACCACGTATATTTGTGTATCTATTGTATTGTGTATCTTCTATGTTTTATTTCTGCATTTGTTTTATTTTATTGCTCTGCAATCCTATTTTTCTAACAACCTCCTTCCAAATATAGCTGGAGAATTCGTGGAATTTATAGCTTCCTTCAAGTTGGTGCCTATAAATCAGGGGGTTGGTTCCTCTTTCTAGTTGGGGCTAGAAAATTTGGAAGCTGGTACTTCCTATGAATGTAATCTTTGACATATAAGAAAGCATTATTTGGTTTTCTCCCATTTGGGTTTCCATGTAAATTCTGGTGGATTGTGCATCTGTGGTTATTTGTTATGCTATTTTGATTGATATTGCTCATGATATATTTATGATATACTACTGATAAAGTTAGTGATTACATGTTCTGATTAAAAGTGGTAAAATATTTCATAATATTGATTCACCCCCCCCTCTCAGTATTCTAACAATTGGTATCGGAGCAGGTCCTTCAAGAAAACAGTCTAACCATTGGAAGGAAGATCATGGAGTACACTAGGATTGTATTACAACAATTTGATGGATAAAACTATGCCTTCTGGAGCATAAGAATGAAAACATATATACAAGAACAATGATTTGATGTTTGGGAAGCAATAGTGGATGGATATACAACACCTACCACTCCAACAAATAGAGATGCAAAGAAACTCAATGAAAATAATTCCAGGGACACAAATGTCATTTTGAATGGCCTATATCACTTAATATATGTGAAGGTTATGCAATATGATTCTACAAAGGATGTTTGGGACAAACTTCAAAATATTTACGAAGGAGATGCTAAAGTAAAGGGGGGCAAGCTTCAAACCTACAGAGGGAAGTTTGAACAACTGAAGATGAAGGGAGATGAAGATATTGTAGCTTACTTTTTGTGATTTGATGAAATACTAAATTCCATTAAAGGATTGGGAGAATACATTAAAGAATAAAAAATTATTCAAAAGGTATTGAGATCTCTTCCAATGAGATTTGATCCCAAAATTTTATCCCTAGAAGAAAGAGAATATTTTTCTATGTTAAGCATGGACGAGCTACATGGGATACTTATAGCCTATGAAATGAGGACAAAGTAGGATAATCCACCCAGGAAGGAAGCATTGTTTAAGGCATTCAAGAAGAAAAACAAGAATAAACATGAGCCAAATTCAAATCCAAGTTGCAGTTGTAGTGATGATTTAGATGAATATGAATAAATATCCAACTTTGTAAGGAAGATGAAGAGAGGAACCGACAATTACAAAAGTATGCTTCCCTTAACATGTTTTAATTGTGGTAAAATTGGCCATTTTTTTTCTAAATTCCCTTATGCTAAAATAACAATTAGTGATGAAGAAGAATTTTCCAAGAAAGAAAAGAATCATAAAAGGGGGAACAAGAGAAGAAACAAAAATAAATTCTTCAAGAAAAGTCTCTACTCAAAGGAGGATAGTTCCTCATCAGATGAGGATGATGATAGCGATAGTGACTCATAAAATGTACTCTTTATTGATTTTAAAAATGATGCAAAGGATTATGAAGAAGAAGGTGAGGTAGATATTGAAGAAGAAATAATCAACATTTTAAGTGAACTAAAGAAATAAAGGAAGAAAAATAAACCACTCAAGGGAGAATTACTCAAGCTGAAAGAAAGTTCTCAAAGTCCTAACTTTGAAGAATATCAACAGATGATTATGAATCTAAAATTCCAAGTTGAAGAAGTGAGAAGGATTGAAGAAATACTCAAAAGCGAGTTGGAAGTAAAGGAAAAAGAGAAGGATATCTTAGAAACAAAAATCGTTTCTCTAAGGAAGGAAATCACCAAAATACTGGATGAAATCATTAGTGCTCAAAGGTCGTATCGTGATAGATCTGAACTGGGATACAACCAAAAACATATAGAGAAGGGTTTGAGCTCTATAACTACAGAAGAGGAAGAAAAAAAAAAAAATACTTATGTAGAAGTCACCATAGGATTCACCAAAAAGGAAGAATGCAAGCCTCCATATGAGAATGATAAAAAAAAAGATTACAGAAGGATGGCATTGTCTAGAAGACCCAGGTTTCATAATCAACAACCAACCATGGAATAAATCAAGAAGAAAACCACAGAGGAACAACACCATTCACAAGACCTCCCAGGTATTAAACTATCTTTCTTGGTTCATGTTATTCTTGTAACAATTTTGGGCACAAAGTTGTAAACTGCAAAGCTTATGATAAGAACATAAGCAACTATGAAGGTCACCCTAGAATTAATTATCTCATAAAGCCTCATGAAGCATACAACATAAACTATAATAGTTTGTTCTCATTAAACGATGAAGTAGAATGTTATAAATAGAACAATTTTGGACACATTGCCAAAGATTGCAAAATGACACTTCCACTAAAGGAAACAAAGAAGGAATTCAACAATCATCGAAGGGGACCATCAAGAATTGGGATAAGGAAAAATGATAAACTAAATGCTGAATAATGTTCCCTTACACTACAATCCCAAAGCATAAGAAGTGATTTGTACATTGACAGTGGTTGTTCAAAACATATGATAGGTGACAAGAAAAAATATATAACTCTAAAGAAATAAATATATGGATCAGTTTCATTTGAAAATGACAACTCAACCAGAATTATAGGGAAAGGCACAGTTAATCTTGGAAGTAAGGATGCCAAGGAAGAAAATTTCCTACATGTTGAAAACATGAAGCTTAATTTGCTAAGTGTGAATCAAATGTGTGATCAAGTACATACACTTATATTTGACTCAGATAAGTGTGAGATAAGAAAAGAAGGATCAGGAAAATTGGTGGATACAACAATACGGAATCCAAACAACATATACATCTTAAATGCGACTGGAAAGTAAATATGTTTCTTAGGAAAATAAAATGAAAGTTGGATTTGGCACAGAAGAATGGGACACATGAACTTTGACAATATGGTCAAAATTAGCAAAAAGGAAGCAGTGAGAGAAATTCCTAAAATATCAAAACCAGCCAGTACTATGTGCAAGCATTGTCTACATGGAAAACAGACAAGAACGGAATTCAAATCAAAAGAATACTCTACAATAAAACCATTGGAACTTGTACACACTGATCTATGTGGGAAAATGAGAAAAAAAGGAAAATGGTGAACAATACTTCATACTATTTATTGATGACTATACAAATATGACTGTAGTTTGTTTTCTCAATAATAAATTAGAGGAATTTGGAAATTTCATAATATTCAAGGAGATGGTTGAAAAAGAATGGATTTGAGAATTAAATTCTTAAGATAAGACAATGGAGGAGAATTCATGGAATTATGTGAAGAGCATGGAATAAAAAGGAAGTTCTCAACAGCTAGGACACCTCAACAAAATGGAGATGTTGAAAGGAAGAACAAAACAATAACTAAGATGGCTAGAACCATGTTGAAGGATTCCAAGTTCAGTAATATATTTTGAGTACAATAAATACACATAGTCGTTCATATCATGAATAGAGGAATGCTCAGAAATAACACTGATAAAACACCATATGAGTTATGGAAGAGAAGACCAACAAATGCCAAACATTTTAGAGTATTTAGAAGCAAGTGCTACATAAAAAGAGAAGATGAAAGAGTTGGAAAATTTGATTCTCGAGTTGATAACGACATATTGGTTGGTTACTCAATAAAAATAAAGGCATACAAATGTTACAATCTGAGACTCAACAAGATAGTGGAAAGTATAAACATAAAAATTGATGAAGCAGATGTACCAAAGATCAAAGAAGAAAGGAAAAATCCAAATGAACAGGAAAGAGAAGAAGAACTAAAAGAAGAAGAGGTAGAAGAAATAGAACAACAACAACAACAACGACATCAACCAAAATCAGAACAAGAAGAAAATGACCAACATGAATTTTTTATTCCCTCCAGGACACCTAACCATTGGGTTCAAAAGAATCATCCACTAGAATAGATGATTGGAGATAAAAATGTAGGAATAGAAACTAGAGGAAGTAAAAGGTTTCGTACACCATAGCAAAGACAACTTGCACTACTATCCATAGGTGAACCCAACAACGTTTAGGAGGCTAGTAATGATGAACATTGGTTCAAGGCCATGGAAGGAGAACTATATCAAATAGAGAAGAATGAAACATGGGAACTAGAAATAAGACTGAAGAACAAAAATGTGATTGGTACAAAATGGGTGTTCAGAAACAAACTAATTGAAGATGGATAGGTAACCAAAAACAAGGCAAGATTTGTATGCAAAGGATATGCTCAAGTTGAAGGAGCATAATTTGAAGAAACTTTTTCCCTTGTTGCCAGAATGGAAGCAATCAGACTAATCTTGGCCTATGCATGTTGCAAGAGAATCAAAGTATATCAAATGGATGTAAAATCATCATTTTTAAATGGTGAAATAGAAGAAGAAGTCTACATGGAACAACTAGAAGGATTCCTACTGTCAGAAAAGGAAGATTATGTTTGCATATTGAAGAAATCTCTATGTGGACTCAAAAACCCCTCTAGAGCCTGGTATTCAATATTGGACAAGTATTTGCAACAACAAGGATTCAGAAAGGGTAATGCAGATAGTAATATCTATGTAAAGGTTGATAGAGACAACATACTTATCATTGAAGTATATTTTGATGACATTATCTTTGGAAGTGATGATGAGAAGATGAGTAAGAAGTTTTCCCAAAACATGCATAATGAGTTTTAAATGTCATTACTTGGTGAATTGACATTCTTTTTGGGACTTCGGATATCTTAACTGGATGAAGGAATTTTCATTTCCCCAACCAAGTACATCAATGAAATGTTGAAGAAGTTCAAAATGGAAGATTGAAAACTAGTAAGTACTCCGATGGTGACCGATTGCAAGTTGAGAAAAGATGATGAATCTAAGGAAGCAGATTAGAGACTCTATAGATCAATGATTGGAAGCATACTCTATGTGGCAACTTTAAGACAAGATGTAATGCAAGTAGTTGGACAAGTTGCAAGAATTTAAGCAACACTGAATGTTAGGAACCAAATATCAATATAGCATAGAAAAACCTCAGAATAAGTACTCTACACCTTGAAAAAGAGAGATATACAGATAATAAACCTCTTCGAGGGGGCAACCTCCTTATGCCCACATAAATGTCCAAATACCTGATGGTTCCAAATGAAAATCTCTCCTTGGTATATATAGGAGACTAGGAGGTATAATTACAACTAATGGACTAAAGCTGACATTAATACAATAACATTACTAATGTAATATGCCCCAATTAAGGGGTAATGAGCCACTATTTAGATCTTAACATGCCCCTCCCCTTGAGAAAAGTGTTGTTTGTAATGCTTGAGTAATTCTAGATGCTTCTGTATAAAAGACTTATCTTTCCAAGTGGAATCTTCAGCCGATAGTTTCCTCCATTTAATGAGATACTCTGAAATGGATCTATTCCTCAGCTGGTGAATTCTCATGTCAGTGATGGCTTCAGGATCCAATATGATTTTTCCTTCCTCGTCAAGTTCTGGCAATATAGTTTGAACTGGGATCTTGTCACCTATAACCTTCTTTAAGCATGAAACATGGAA
>JZKD02S0836056.1:135053-154581 GCA_000966675.3 Picea glauca
ACAATAATGAGTCATATTTACATCAAACACTATTGGGTCCATTACCCAAAACTTTGTGCTACGGGTCTTTCTTCAAGGGTTGACATCAATGACAACCAACCTTAATCAACACTTGATTCACCTTCCTTGTGTCCTCATCATGAATTTCATGGGATACATTTTCACTTTTAGGTTTCCTCTCTATTAGGAAAATTTTCAATCCTTCCATGATCTCCCCTTTTAAACCATCCATATTATTATTTATTGCCTCCAACTTAGCTTCCGTTGAATCCATCATCTCTTGTAGTTCATCTTTTGTTATTGTCTTCTTTTGTAAATCATTTATGACCCTACGCATTTCTTCACCTTCATCAAGAGTCCAAGTAGGATTGTTTGGTGGCTTATTTGGTGTAGAAGTTCCCTTTTTTGGTGGCATGTTGGCCAAGTATCACTTTAAACCTTGATTTTGAGGTGGTTCTGCTAGACAATATTCCTTTTATTGTATCTCCAAAATTTCGGCCCTTCTGAGTATGAAATTTTATTTTTTGTAGCTCTCTGATATTTCTTCTCTGCAATGCCACAGGTCTGATCAAAATTGTATGTGCCAAGTGGAATTTATGGTAACTTCCCCACAACTTGCTGATTTTTTTCCTTTCCAGGAGATCTCACTTGTATAGCGTGCCACGCACAAAATAATTGATATAAAATTCTGAAACTCATACCAGAACTACTACGGGATGTCCACTATCCATTGAAACTAGTCTCACTTAACTTGGATACTCTAGGAAGACGTTAGGGTTTTTTTACCCAGAACACCTTCTTGAGACTAGTCAATAGGACTAGTCAGATACCCTATCTTACACACGGTGTATATACAAATGTAAGATGACCTAGAATCTGAAATTGTTACCATGGATACCTTATTTCTGTGAATAGCCTCCATATTTCAGGGTCTGAAACATTGCAAAAAAATTTTAATAGAAAAAATTCTGTAATGACTCAATTCAGGATGATTCCAGAACCCTATCTTACAAAGGTTGTATCTCCAAAAGTATAAGGCCTCAGGAGCTGAAATTTTAACCCAACATACCGTGATTCGTCTACTAAATATCCTCCAATCCTTTCCTTTTGAATCATTGTACAAAACAGTTTATAGAGAAAATTCCAAGGTGTCTCAGATGTAGCAGCAAATCCCCAAGACCTTGAGCTCTGATACCATATGTTAGGAACCAAATATAAATATAGCATAGAAAAACCTCAAAATAAGTACTCAACGCCTTGAAAAAGAGAGAAATTCAGATAATAAGACTCTTTGAGGGGGAAACCTCCTTATGCCCACATAAATTTCCAAATACCCGATGATTCCAACTAAAAATTTCTTGGTATATATAAGAGACTAGGAGTTATAATTACAACTAATGGAATAAAGACGACATAAATAAAATAACATTACTAATGTAATATGCCCCAATTAAGGGGTAATGAGCCACTATTTAGGGATTAACATTGAAGGAAACTCATGTCCTAGCAATATAGAGGATCTTCATATATCTTAAAGGAACAACAGAGTTTGGATTGTGGTATCCAAAAGGGAACGAGCTGACTATAATCACCTATGCAGATGCAGATTGGGCAGGAAGCATTGATGATAGAAAAATTACTAATGGAGCAACCTTCTATTTGGGTGATTGTCTGGTATCTTTCTTAATTAAAAAGCAGTCCTCAGTATCATTATCTACACCAGAACCATAATATATTGTAACAACAACATGTTGTACTCAGGTTCTCTGGATGAAGCAAACCCTACTAGATATACAAGTAAGGTATGATGAGCCCATTTCAATATTCTATGACAATACCAATGCTATCAGTACCTCCAAGAATCTAGTGATGCATTCTAAGACCAAACATATTCCGATCAAGTTTCACTTTCTTCCGAAACAAGTTATAGAAAATAATATCAAGTTAGAGTATATTCGGACTAAGGAACATATTGCAGACATCTTCACTAAACCTCTCCCAAGAGAGAGATTTGAGTATCTTCGATAGAAACTTGGAATATTTTCTGCTCCAAAGTGATCTACATGTCTTTTTCTAAGAAGACAAGGAAATAGAAATCATCTATGAAGATACAATAAAGGAATTTTAATATGAATGCTTTTCTATATGTCAATAGTTTACTTCATCAGGAAGTACCAAAGCAAAAAATCATTGGAAGAGAGAAATTTTAGAAGCAAATTGTTAGGGGGAGTTACCCTTTTCCATTGATGCCAAAGGGGGGGAGAAAAAATAGAAGCATGCAGACAAGGGGAGCAATGGTCGTAGGGGGAGCATGAGTGTTTCCATCAATTTCAAAGGGGGAGATTGTTGGAAAATTGATTTTCATTGATGTCAAATTTAGAGGAATTATAGAAGCCTCTAGAAGTAATGGGTATAATTGAAGAAGTCTCCAAAGTGGTCCCCTTATGGCGTAGCTTTAAGCATGGCCCTCACAGGACTATGCTTTGAAGAATTTTACAAGAAACTCAGAGGTGTGGTCATGAGGCTCAAAGTTGCCTGAGGAAAATGAGATTGAAGAACATTACAAGAACATACAAAACCCTCATGGATGGATAGTCATCATCATTTTGTTTCTAATGGTAGGTGGTACATCACGTAGTTCCTCACAGTTGAGGATTTATGAGGTCTTGAAGTTGGAAGCCCCAAAGAATGGTTAATAAGCCGCTAAACGGTTGCAAAAAGAAGTTACAAGTCATTAATTAAAGGGTAAAATGGTTATAACAAGAAAGTACAGGTCGACCCTAAAGTGAAGGAAATAATTCACTTGGAAAAGTATAAATACACCTCAAGAACCTTCTCATCTTTACACATAATTTCAATTCTTATCTATCTTTCAAGTGATCTATTGGCAAATATGAAATGGAGAATCTGAGGCAGCAAAAGAGTAAGAAGTGCAAAAGTTTTGGGATTGCAGAGGAGAGCAAGGGTTTTCTGATAAACCCTAATTAGGCTGACACCTGTGGGTCAGGCTACTAGTATTCCACAAGGCACCCCCATAGATTGTTTAGTGCCAGTCATGTGAGGCCCCATGTGATAACTGGCATATGTCCAGTGAGGTTAAGCCAGATTTGAAGAAGGATGCTTGCTTCAGGTTGCAACAAGGTATGATGATACACCAAGGTGGTTACAGAGTCTGAGATGATATGTATCAGTTCTGCTTCATAAGTAAAGGTATGTTTTTTATGTGTTTGTTTTAGGATTTTATCATGGATGGTATGGCACATGCTCAAGAAATTTCTTGCAAACCATTTTTCGTACATGGTTGAGGTTCACGTCTTGGTGATATTGATACATGATTGAGACGTATCCTTGGTACATTGTCTATGGTTTTTATGGTTCATTGTTAGAGGCACGTATTTTCTATATTAGAATATATTTGAGGCATATACTTGGTATATGATCTTGGTTGTTATGGTGCATACTTGAGCCATATCTTGGACACATTGGATTATATTTTTGGTATATGGTGTATGACATGATTGAGACATATCATGAGTGATATGGTATATGGTTGAGGTACATTTTATGGTACAGGTTCTAGTACATGTTTGATGTACATGATATGGTGATGGTTTTGGTATCCATGTGAGTGGATCTGGTTATAGTTGCTTGATGAATGTATATCAGTGGCAAAGATAGTGACAGGGACAGTGACAAGTTGGATGATTGGTTGATCATCAGTTACAGTTTGATGTGACAGTGACAATGATAGGTTGATGTATCATTGATAGTGGTAGTTACAGGTTGATCAGTGGTAGTGAAAGTTTGAGTCTACACTTATATTTCAGGGTAGTAGGATGGGGCAAGGAAAGGGGGTCATAGCCTCCTTCCGGTTGGTGTCGTAGAACTCAGGGAGTTGGAGCTTCCTTCAGGTTGGATCCTATAAATGAGGGGGTCGTAACCTCCTTCTAGTTGTAGATGGAGAATTCAACAAGTTATAGCTTACTTTAGGTTGGTGCCTATAAATCAGGGGGTTTGTGCCTCCTTCCAATTGGTGCTAGAGAATTTGTAAGTTGGTGTTTCCTATGAATGTAATCTTTGACATATAAGAAAGCATTATGTGGTTTTCTCCCATTCAGATTTCCACGTAAATTATGGTGTACTGTGTATCTATGGATATTTGGTATGCTCTATTGATTGATATTACTCATTATATATTCATGATATACTGCCTGTTGGGCTCCGGATTTATAACATTTTCTTGCTGATATTGTTTACTCTCCTGAAGTATTTTGTTAACAAAATGGCATTCTTTCTGTGCTATTCATATTCTGTTACACATATATGTTCCATTATATACAGAAATCACGAAGTACTTCCAAAACCACAAATGAGCGAAGAATTCAACCATAAATGCAAAAATAATCCTCTTCTGTGGAGAATAGCTGAACTTTGCAAGAATGCAGGGTGTTGGCTTGTAGTGGATAATACTTATGATTATTTTATATGGGTTGAAACATACTTGTGTAGAGGCTCCACACATTATCAATGTATTCTCTTTTTCTAAAAATCTTATGGTATGATGGGCTGCATATCCTTCTGAAGCCGAGGGCCTTGGAGCACAACCACTCAAAACACAAGATAATATCCCAAGATGTGCTTCAATAATTGGACAAAGCTTTCTCTGTATTCACTGGAGCTTGGCCCTAAATGGGTGAAGGAAAGGGTTTAAAAACAAAGACATAATTTGGATGCACTGTCACCTCTTGGTGCAAATGCTGTAAAGGGCAGACAAGGAGTAATTTATCTCTGGAGCAAAGTTACCAACTGGTGCTTATGATGATGTTGAAGTTGTTAAATGGTTTGCAAAAAGACATGGGGTTATTGTTATCTCCGATAGTTCTAGTGGAGGACCAGGGTATGTTTGTGTTTTATTTGGGAATGCTTTCTTCTCAATTTTCCAGGTAGAAAGATCTCGACAATATTATTCAAGATGTGTATATTATAACACAAATTATTAAGGTCATCATTTACTTCAGTTTCTGGGGTTATTGGGCAATATGCAAAATGCCAGCCAAGATAAGTTTGACTCTGAACAAGCTAAACAGAGTACTCTGTGATTTGAGGAGGAATCTCTACAGCTGGACCTTTCCTTGAAAGAATAGTTGGCGCCCTCTGCCACTTCATAAATCTGTGCATGTGTAACGCAGGGGGGAAACGGTTTGTTTGAGAACCCAATCGCTGGCATCAAGTATTTAAAATCGTGCATGTATAAACGTGGAACGATTGACTGTGTAAAACGTGTCTCAAAATGTGTCTCATCCTCCGGTGATCTCTTAAAACCATTTTGTAACTTCTTGGGCGCAAAGCCATGTATTGTGGATCTGAAACGTTATATGAAGAGCTGCTATGCTCGAGAAAGATGGAAAATGATGTAGAGAAATATGTAGAGGGGATCTGAAACGTTGCTATGCTGGAGAAATGAAGAGGATATAGACGGAGCATAGATTCGGTAGAAGAATGGAAGAATGGAAATCTCCAGGCACTTGTACTGTTCTCATTTTTCAATAAAATAGTGAGAGTTTCATCAGCACGATTTCTGTTATTGCCATTTTGTTGTAGGGTTTTCATTAACACGATTTCCTTTATTGCCATTTTGCTGTGAGATTTATTTTCCAATATGCATTGATTTAGAGAACAGTTTGTTGATAGAGAAGGCAGGGCCCCCTTCGATGGAAACAGAGCTGCGTATATCACATTCACATTAGACTCCATCTCCAGATTTGAACATCACCTTTCAGCCGTTTTCTCATTTGTTTAATAGCACAGAAGTAGCATTTCATTTGATTGCAATAGGGGGTTTAACATTTCAAGCTTCAAGTTTAGATGTTATCTTTTCAGCCATTTATTATGATGTTAGTACAGGTTAGTATAGAGTAGTGCCGAACAAAGTAGAGTACAGTAGCTTCTTTTAGTAAGTTTCTTTTATCAGTTCAGAGATTATTTTGGCATCCTTTAAACCCCCTCTTCAGCCCTGCATTTCCTGTGCTGGTTCCTCTAAGTCTACCTTCCCGGGTTGACAATTAAATGTTGATTTACATAGTATATCTGCAGCTCGACACTGCCGATAAAGTTAATGATTACATGTTCTGATTAAAAGTGGTAAAATATTGCATAATATTGATTCAACCCCCACCCAGCCCTCTCAATATTCCAACAAGTAGAACATTTCTTGCCTTGACATCCTTACTTCCAGGCTTGAATGTGCCTTTCTCTATAATTTTAGGCTGAGTTGTCACTGCCAAATGAAACTGATTCATCTGATTTTATTTCTTCTAAGTTATAAATCTATTATTGTCACTTGTCATATGCTTTGAACAACCACTGTCAACGTACCAATCACTTCTTCTACTTTGGGTTTGTAGTGCAAGGGAACATTATTCAACATTTAGGTTATCCTGTTTCCTTATCCAATTTCTTGATGGTCCTTTTACATGATTGTTGAAATCATGCTTTGGTTCCTTTGGAGGAACTTCTAATCTACAATATTTTTCCATATGTCCAAAATTTTTGCATTTGTAGCATTCTGCTTCATCTTCTAGTGACCCAAAACTGTTATAGTTTCTACTATATGCTTCTTGAGGCTTTTTGAGATGATTAATTCTAGAATGGCATTCATAATTGATTTTTTTCTTAGAATAAGCTTTGTAGTTTATAGCCTTGTGCCCAAAATTATTACAATAATAACATGAACCAAGAAAGATAGTTTGATACCTGGGAGATCTTATGAATGATATTGTTTTTCTGTAGTTTTCTTCTTGATTTCTTTGCATGGTGGGTTGTTGATTCTGAATACTTGGTATTCTAGACTATGCCATCCTTATGTAATCTTATTCTTGAGTTCTTTCAACTTTCTGATTGTTCTCATTTGAAGGCTTGCATTTGTCCTTCTTGGTGGATCCTCTTGCGAATTTTTCATACGTCTTTTGTTTTGCTTCCTATTTTGTAGTCATAGAGATTGAACTCTTCTATGCATATGTCTGGTTGTATCCTAGTCTAGATCTACCATAATATGTCCTTTGAGCATTGATGATCTCGTCCAGTATTTTGATGTTGTTCTGCTGCATGTTTTTTTTCTGAATTTTTTTTCTTAGTGAAACTATTTCTATTTCCAAGCTCTCCTTCTCTTTCTCTTTTTCTTCTAACTATCTTTTGAGTATTTCTTTAATCCTTCTGGATTCCTCCACTTTGACTTTTAGGTTCATAATTATCTCTTTTTCTTCTAACTGTCTTTTGAGTATTTCTTTGAGAAATCTCCTTTAGCTCGAGTAATTCTCCCTTGAGTGATTTGTTTTCATTCCTCTCTTTCTTTAGTTTACTTAAGGCAATGATTAGTTATGCTTCAAGATCTACCTCACCTTATTCTTCATAATATTCTTCATCATTTTCAAAAGCCATAAATAATACATTTTCTGAATCACTATCACTATCATCATCCTCATCCGATGAGAAACCGTCCTCCTTTGAGTAGAGACTTTTCTTAAATAATTTCTTTATGTTTCTTCTCTGGTCTTCCTTTTTATCTTTCTTTTATTTCTTGAGAGATTATTCTTCATCACTATTTCACTTCTTAGCATAAGGAAATTTAGAATAAAAATGATCAATTTTACCACAATTAAAGAATATTTAAGGGAATCATACCTTTGTACTTGATGGTTCCTCTCTTCAACTTCCTTACAAAGTTGGATATTTCTTCATATTCATCTGAATCATCACTACAACTGCAACTTGGCTTTGAATTTTTCTTGTTTTTATTTGTCTTCTTGGATTCTTCGAAAGACGATTTCTTCCTGGGTAGATTATCATGCTCTATTCTCATCTCATAGGCTGTAAGGATTCCATGTAACTCGTCCATGCTCAAGGTGGAAATATTTTCTCTTTCTTCTAGGGATGAGACTTTAGGATCAAATCTCATTGGAAGACACCTCAATATATTTTGAACAATTATTGGTTCTTTAATTTTTTCTCCCAATACTTTAATAGCATTTACTATTTCATTGACATGCAAAAAATTAAGTTGCAATATCTTCATTTTCTTTCATCTTCAGTTGTTCAAACTTACCTCTATCGGTTTGAAGTTTTCCCCCCTTTACTTTAGTATCTCCTTCATAAATGTTTTGAAGTTTGTCCCAAAAATCCTTTGCAGTATCACAATGCATGACTTTGACATACATTGATTCATCAAGGCCATTAAGAATAAAAATTTTACCCTTTGAATTATGTTCACTGAGTTTCTTTCCGTCTCTATCGGTTGGAGTAGTGGAAGGTGTTGTGTATCCATCTAATACTACTTGCTAGGCATCAAATCTCCGTGCCTGTACATATGTTATCATATTTTTTCTCCAGAACACATAGTTCTATCCATTAAACTATGGTACTCCAATCTTAGCGTACTCCATGATCTTCCTTCCAGTTATTAAACTGTTTTCTGAAGGACATGCTTTGATACCAATTGTTGGAATACTGAGAGGGGGTAGAATTAGTATTATGCAATATTTTACCACTTTTAATCAGAATATGTAATAATCAACTTTATTAGTAGTATATCATCAATATATCATGAGTAGTACCAATCAAAAATGCATAACAAATAACCACAGATACACAATACACCAGAATTTACATGGAAACCCAAATTGGAGAAAACCATAGAAAACCAAAGAATACTTTCTTATATATATAAAGATTACATTCATAAGAAGCCACAACTCCATGTTTACAGGACCCAACCTGAAGGAAGTTACAACTCATTGAATTCTCTAGCTACAACTGGAAGGAGGCTCCAACCCCCTAATTTACAGGCTCCAACCTAAAGGAAGCTCCAACTCCCTGAATTCTTCGGCATCAACCACAAAGAGGATACGACCCCCTTTCCTTGCCCCATCCTTTCACCCTAAAATATAAATGTAGACTCAACCTGTCACTACCACTGCCATTGATACATCAACTTGTCACTGTCACTATCACATGAATCTTTCAATGTCATTATCACATCAACATGTCACTGTCACTATCACATCAACCTGTCACTGTCAACCTATCACTAACATACCATCATCAACTCATCATTGTCAATCTGTCACTAATATACCTATCATTGTCATTGATACTCAACATCAAAGAAACCATATCCAATCACATATATTATATCAAAACATATGCCCAATATCAAGTATCCAAACCATGTGCCAAAGTATACCTCAAGCAAGTACCATAACCATGTACCTCAAATATATGCCAACATCACAAAGATGTGTCTCTAACAATGAACCATAAAATCCATAAACCAAGTACCAAGGATATGTATCTAGCATGTATCAGTATCACCAAGACATGAATCTCAACCATATGCAACTATGAGCCAAAAAGGCCTCCAAGACATGCCTTAAGCATGTTCCAAACCATATGTGATACAAGTATCAAATACACATAAAAACATATATTTACTCATGATAAGAACATGATGGATATCATCTCAGACTAGCAGACAACCTGGTGCATATCATCTTCAACAAACATAAGATGGCATCTTCAATGAATTCGTCTCATCCTCGCTAGACAAACACTAGATATCTGGTGGGGCCTTGTGGGACAAGTGCCATACAACCCGCGGGGGTGCCACGTGGGACACTTGTAGCCTGACTCGCGAGTGTCAACTAAATTAGGTTTTCCAGAAATCCTTCACTTATGTAACTCTGATACTTCTACACTCCTTACTTCCTCAGATTCTCTATGAAAATATCACTTGAGATATAGATATTCAATGAACTTGAGTATATACTAATGAGAGGCTTCTTGAGGTGTATTTATATTTTTCCAAGTGACTTCTTTCCTTATCTTTATGGCTGACTTGTACTTTCTTGTTATAACTATTTTACCCTTTAATTAATGACTTGTAACTTCTTCTTGCAACTATTTAGAGGCTTCTTAACCATTCTTCAGAGCTTCCAAATTTAAGATGGAATAACTCCTCAACCATGAGGAACCATGTGGCATACTACCTACCATTGGAAACAGAATGACAAGGACTGCCCATCTATGAGGGTTTCATATGTACTTGTAATGCTCTTCAACCTTATTTTCCTCAGTCAACTTTGGGCCTCATGACCACACCTCTGGGCTTCTTGTAGACTTCTTCAAAGCATCTTCCTGTGAGGGCCATGCTAAAATCTACACCATAAGGGTACCACTTTGGAGACTTCTTCAATCATACCCTGTTCTTCTAGAGGCTTCTAGACTTCTTCTAAAGTTGACATCAATGACAATGAATTTTTCAACAAATAGCTTATATTCTTGTATTTGAATTATCAAATATCTTTAGAATATTTTCTCTTTATTGTGGTATCTTCACCACCTCCATGAAAGGCAAGGTAATTCATATTTTGGATAAATCATCAATCAAATTATAACTCATCTTATGTGGGGTCTTTTCCTAGTTAGAAATTGTTAGTTGCTTTGTTGGTTTTGCGGTATTTTCTTTTGTCTTTTATTTTTTAGGTGCTTCCTTTGTTTAGAATTTATTCACTTGTGCTCTAGTCTAGACCACATTATCTTGTGAATGATCAAGATCTTCTTTCTCATAAAAAATGTAAAAGGATAATAATCCTTCATCCATCTGCAATGACTCTGAAATTTCATCTCGAGTGATGTATGTCTCTTAATCATCATTCTCAAATATTTCTTCCTCCACAATATATGCTAAGACCATTGCATTAGGATTTGGCACTCTTGGTGCTCTGGGTATATGTTCTTCATTTCTTTCATTTCTCACTCTTTGGTCTTAAACCAAAATTCTTGTATTTTGATTTAATGGTACACAATTTTTGGCTCTTTTCAACTGAGTAATATCATTTTTCATCTGTCTAATGGTTTTTCTCATTTGAGAAACTCAGTTATTTGTCTTATCTCTTGGGCAACAATTGGATCATTTCTGACATTAGGGGGGAATCCTTGAAGGATTCCTCCACCAGTTCCTTGATTTTCAATGTTTCTCAAAGTAGATGGTCCTTGTTGTGATATATCAAGTGTAAGGTATCAGGTCTATTATATTAGCAGAGAAAAGAAACAATGCAAAAAATAACACCGAGATGGAAACAAAATATGGAAATAATGCAGAGATAATAGCGGAACTACAAATTATATGGAACCACAACACCAAAATTATACCTTTATTGATAGGAAACAAGGTTCACTTGCCTCTTCGAGGGGGAAACCTCCAACAGAGCAGATCTATATTACAATAATTCTTCAAGACAAAACTTTTCATACCATCTACTCTTATTTATACTAAATCTATATATCCAAAAGAACAATCTAGAGGAAGATCCTTTTAGAAGCGGAAGATTATATTAGGTCTTCTTACATTTGACTTATTCCTCCTTATTTCTAGGCTTTATTAATATTGAACTTTATTACATGGAAATATATTATTCTACCCACTTGAGAGGTTAGGTAGGTTAGGTCCCTAACATGCCCTCCCCCTTAAAATCAGCCTTATCCTCAAGGCTTGAGATGAGTAAATTGATGTAGAATTTTAGTTGGCTCCCAGGTGGAATCTGTTAGAGTTGTATCTTTCCACTGGACTAACACTTCCTTGATGGTGCGCTGACAAAGACGATGCTCACGCTGGTCAAAAAATTCTTGTGGCTGCAACCAGATGGATCCTTCTTCATCCAACTCGAGAAGGTTGGTTTGAGTTTGGCACTTAGTTCCATTCACCTTCTTTAAGCAGGAGGCATGAAAAACATGATGGAGCTTAGAAGGACTGGGAAAATCTAGTTGATAGGCTACCTATCCCACGCGCTTGAGAACTATATAAGGACCATAAAATTTGGCCTCCAGTTTCTAACAATGTTTTGCCTTGAGTGAATTTTGTTTATAAGGTTGCATTCGAAGAAATATCTGGTCTCCTTCAACAAATTGATGTTCTGAGTGACATTGATCGGCTTTTTGCTTCATGCGATTCTGAGCCATGACCATATTCTCTTTGAGGGTATGAAGAATAGCCTCTCGAACTGCAAGTGTTTGGTCAACCGCCTTGACCTTCGAGACACCTGGCATGTAGGAGAGAATGACAGGTGGCTTTTGTCCATATACTTCTTCAAAAGGAGTCATGTGAGTAGCTGTATGGTAAGAAGTATTGTACCACCATTCAACTAATGGTAACCATTAAGCCCATTGATTTTTCCTTTCAGAGGAAAAACACCTCAAATAAGTCTCCAAACACTTGTTGACAAATTCATTTTGACCATCAGTATAGGGATGATAGGTGATGCTGAGATGCAATTGGGTGCCCTATAGACAAAATAGTTCTTGCCAAAAATTGTTGGTGAAAGTGGGATCTCAATCAGAAACAATAGAATGAAGCATGCTGTGAATCTTGAAGACATGATCCATGAAACGTTGAGCCATAGTGGATGTGGGAAATGGGTGTTGAAGAGCACAAAAATGAGCATACTTGGAAAGATGATCAACAACCACCATGAGACTAACTTATTTTCTGATTTAGGTAATCCCAAAATAAAATCCATAGAGATGTCCCTCCAAATAGCAGGTGGAATCAAAAGCGGTTGGAGTGTGACAGGGGCTTTGATTGTTTCTCTCTTGTTGTTTTGACAAACGTCACATTCTTCCACAAAATTGTGAATGTCCTTTTTCATACCATCCCATAAAAAGGAACGCTTGACCCAGTCATAGGTTTTGGTAAACCCTAAATGACCAGCTGCGGATGTAGCATGAAGCTCAGAAAGCACCATGGATTCAAGTTGTGTTTGTTTACTTAAGTACAAATGACCTTCGTAGCGAATCTCATCATTGTGTCAAGAGTATAACCCTGGGGAAACTGGAGAATTGTCTTGCAATTGTTCGATCAGATGCAAACTTTTAGGATATTGTAGCCATTCTTGGAGAACATCTTGGATTCAATATGGTAAAATGAAGGAGAGGGAGAAAAGGGACCCTTCATCTTCATATCGTCGAGAAAGAGAATCAACAAACACAATTTCTTTTCCTTTCTTATAAATGATATCATAATCATATCCAAAGAGCTTAGTTACCCATTTTTGTTTCTCTGGGGAGGGAGGTTGTTGCTCCAAAAAATACTTGAGGCTTTGACGATCTGTCTTAATTTGGAAGTGTTGCCCCAAGAAATAAGGGTGCTAGAGATCCATGGCATGCAGAATGGCCAACATTTCCTTTTCATATATTGATTGGCCCAAATGGAGTTCTGACAATTGTTTACTGGTACAGGCCAAAGGTTTGTCGTTTTTCATAAGGACTGCTCCAATTCATTTCCCGAAGGCATCACATTACAGAGTGAAGGTATTTGTGAAATCAGGAAGGGCCAATACCGGAGTAGAACACATAGTCACCTTCAAAGCTTGAAAGGCCTGATCAGTTATTGGTGTCCAAGTGAAAGAATTGTTTTTAAGGAGAGTAGTGAGAGGTGCTTCAATATTTCCATAATTCTGAACAAACTTGCGATAATAGCCTGTTAAAACCAAAAAACTATGCAAGATTTTGATATTCTTGGGGCAAGGCCAATCCTGCATTACTTCAATATTTTTAGGATCCACCCAGACACCAGCCTTGCCAACAATATGACCCAAGTACTTGACTTTCGAGGAGCCAAAGGCACATTTAGAGTGTTTGAGGAAACGTTGGTGCTGAAAGAGTAGATGGAGAACTTGATCCACATGGGAAAGATGGGATTGCCATGTTTTACTATAGATGAGAATATCATCAAATAAAACTAAGACAAAATGATGGAGAAAAGGACGAAAGACATGATTCATGAGGATTTGGAAGGTGGAGGAGGCATTACACAGGCCAAAGGGCATGACCAATAACTCACAGTGACCCTCATGAGTTCAAAAGGTAGTCTTGGGAATGTCAACTTCTTTCATACGTATCTAGTGGTAACTAGAACACAGATCAAGTTTAGTGAAGCAACGGGCACCACTCATCTCATCCAAGAGATGATCAATGACTAGAATGGGAAACTTGTCCTTGATGGTGAGTTTATTGAGGGCACAAAATTCAAGACACATGCGCCAAGTACCTTCTTTATTAAGTACCATGACCACAGGAGAAGAATAAGGGCTAGTGTTGGGGCGGATAACACCCGCTTGGAGAAATTCCTACACTATTTTCTCAATTTTATTCTTTTGGTAAAAGGGATGATGATAAGGGAGAACATTGGGAGGAAGACTACCAGAAACAAGGGGGATGGAATGATCATGAGCACCACGAGAAGGCAGAAGTCCTTGAGGAGTGGAAAAAACGGCTTGATGTGTGGAGAGGATAGCTTGGAGGTCAGGATGCACAGACGGTGTCTCAACCACTTGAATAGAATGGAGTTGAGAAATAAAACCAGAGTGGCCTTTCTTGAGGATATTTTCCATGAAATGGGAACTGATGATCTTAGGAGAACCAACTGTCAGACCTTGGAATTGATACATTTGTCCCTCATGTTGGAATTGTAAGGTTAATTCCTTAAAATCCATAAGAATGGGACCCAAAGTGCGTAACCATTCAACACCTAGCACAATGTCACAACCTCCCATTTCAATGGAAAACATATGAGATTTCATGTGGTAATGTCCAATTTGAAGACATACATTTTCACAACACCCACCACATTTCATGGACCCACCATTGGCTATCATGATTTAAAAATTATTGACAACACGAATATAGCAATTGGTTTCTTGGACAATGTGGTGATGAATAAAATGTTGGGTGCTACCATCGTTAACAAGGATGATGACCTTCCTATGCTTAATATAGCCAATGATCTTGAGGGTTTGTGGAGCAACGAAGCCAATGAGGGAATGCAAGGAAATGAGTGGGTCAACTTCAGGTGGGTCAATGGGCTCCTGGGTAGCATCAAGAAGGGAGGGCTCTTCAACAAGGGGAAATGTCACATCTTCTTCAGGAACATCTTCAGAAAAGGCCATAAAATGGTTTTGTTCCTTACACTTGTGCCCTAGAAAATATTTTTCATTACAATTATAGAAAAGACCCTTCAGTTGTTGGACACACCTACCACATGTAGAGGGGGGGTGAATGAGTGTGGGGATATTTTTCCCAAAACTTCCCTCTTACAAAAAAACTCCTTAGTTAACATTCATCATTTTCTAATTACTCATTGCTATCATTTAGATGTGAATACATATCAACAACATATCATCAACAAATCATCTCCACAAGGAACACAAATAACACAAGATGTATGTACAAATTTTCTTTTTATTATGGACTTCAATCCAGGGGTTTTCAACAACAACTGAATAGAGTACAACTCTATAAGAGCACCAAATCTATATGCAATAATCAGCTTACATTCTCAGTGCCAAATGAGATGAGGCAACAATCCTCAACAAATATCAATCTGTACCATAAACAAGAGCATCAACCATGCACCAACATGTGTCAAACAACCTGTAATCAACCTGTACCATAAACAAGGGCATCTAACCATGTACCAACTATATACCAATCATGTTTCAACTACTCATCAAATATGACTCATCATATGTACCAACATCATCAACTATACACCTCATGTATGTGTCAACTCATCATTTGCTTGTCTCAACCATGACTAGTTTTGGACTAGTCAACAACCCTAACTTGAAATAATCATAACTTTGTACCTGTAATGAATAAGATTTAAAACTGATACACAATGTTCTTCAATGTGTTTTGTGCAATTCCTCTAGGTGGCACTACTTGGAACCTCTCATAAAAGGATTTATAGCAAAAATGGCATACCTTGCTGAATTCTGGCTTATTCTAGAGAGTGACCTTGTAGAGTGTGCCCCACGTGGAATATTTGTTGAATCGATCTAAAACTTAGAAAGAATCATGAAAATAATTTATCCTCCCTTCAATTCCGACCCTCTTCTCTTCACCTTCCTTCTGAAATTCGGCTTATATATCCTTGGTTACCTCAGTCACCTATAGATCTTCAATATGCTCAAGTGTTCCACACCAAAAACTCTCAAGAAGCTCTCACAAGAAGCTCTCCATCAATACTCCAAAAGATATTCTCACAAGAAGCTCTCCATTGATCCACAAAAAGGATGATATACAAGATACCATTGCTATCTTATTTATACTTTCATCCTCTTAGTCACTTAACCCATTTTTAGGTCACTTAACCCATTTTTAGGTCACTTGACCTATTTTCCTTATTTTAGGGTTAACCACTTTCCATAAATAGAAAGTTCTCCAATACTTTAGCATTTAAATATTCCTTATTGATTTTTTCACCTTACTTTATCATTTCTTGATTTTGTCACTTCTCTTGATTATTTAAATAATCCACCTTGACTTTGTCACCTTAATTTATCATTTAAATAATGATTTCTTCTTTTAGGTCACTTTGACTTCTTTGAACTTGGGGGCTTGAAGCCTTCATGTGGGGGTCCTTCATCTTCGTAAGGCCATAACTCTCAAACCATGAGGAATTATGTGGCATTCCACATACCACCGGAAATGGCATGACAAGCACTATCCATCTAGTATAGTTTCACCAACAATTTCCTTGATCTTCATCTCATTATTCCAGATACAAGAATGGGTCCTCCAACCATTCTTCTAGGATAACTAAATCCGCAAAACATCTTCCCGTGAGGGATTTCACCATAAGGGGACCACTTTGGAGTTCATCCATTTTTGCACCTTATAAATCATGATAAGACAATATTGAGAGCATGGGTCCTCCAACCATTCTTCTAGGATAACTCAATCCGCAAAGCGTCTTCCCATGAGGGATTTCACCATCAGGGGACCGCTTTGGAGTTCATCCATTTGTTCACCTTATCAATCATGATAGGAAAATAATGAGTCATCTATACATTTTTACAACAATGCATCATATACTAATGAAACCACATCGATCCATCTTCATCATGTATCAATGACAATTCATTAATCCATCTTCATCATATCAATGACAACTCATTGATCCATCTTCATCTATGCATTCTCATCAAGGAAAATACATATTATATTACATCAATCATCAATCAATCAATCGTTTGACATCAATCAATCAAACAATTGGCATCAATGACAACATGATCCAACAATCTCCCCCTTTGGCATTGATGGCAATACCAACATTGATGTCAACACCAATTACCAATTATTGATGTCAACATGTAGATAAGGCATGCTCTACATAAATAGTCAATGTGACTATCTCTCCCCATCAATAAACATCAATCACATCAATGTGATTAATTCTCCCCCTTTGAAATCAATGGAAAAGGGCCATTCTCATCTTGGGGCTGCTCCCCTTGCTTGAACTCTCCTTGGGGTTTCTCCCCTTGTCTGAATTCCTTTGATCTTCCTCTGAATAATCTCTCCCCTTTTGAACAAGGGATATCACTCTGATGTAATGCTGAAGATACATTGAACATACTCCCCCTGTGACCATTGCTACCTCTGAAATTATGCTCCTATGCTCTTTCTTCAAGTATAGGGCTCTTTTCTAGATATGCATCTGATAAATATCTCCTCCTAGAATCATGGGAAGAAGAATGACCCCCCCTATGGGTATGTCTCCCCTATCTTTTCTACAAGGTGAACATTGTGATACTATATAATGATCCTTGGACCTGTTCATGCATCAAACTCATGTCATACCAAGCATCATGAAGAAAAATATATGTCAACAATGAAATAAAGAATCATGAGCAAAATATCAACCAAGTACATCCTATACAAAATGTGTGCTCATCATGCACAACACATATGTACATCAACATCATGCAATGTGCCAAAAGATATCATCCATGGAATATATCAATTATATGCCTTTATCAACATGCCAACATGTGCATATACCAATATGCCAACCATGTGCATCTACCAACATGCCAAACAATGTATCATATGACTCATGATATGTCTCCATCATGAACCAAGTGCCACAATCATGTATCTCAAACAAATGCCAATTGTTGTGCTAATCAAGTAGTACCAATCGTGTAGTATCATCAAGCATATGCCATCTATGAGTGTACCAAACATGTACATTACCATGCACCAATACCACAAAATGATGAATCCCATATATGTATGCCAAATCCTCCATAAAACATGTGCCAATAAAACTACCAGTAGGTGCCTCTTCCATTGTACTAGAAAAGTACCAATCATGCATCAACTATAGATAAAAAATGATGTACAACATGATCACCTCATCAAATCACCAACCATATGTCCCAATATGTAGCCCAATCCACATGAAAAATGCATGCACCATGATATAAACATATGCTTCCAATAATACATCATAATATATATCAATGAAACTCAAATATGTACCAGCCATGTACACCAATAGATCATCATCAATCCATACTCATGGGTTAGTGTCATGCACTCAAGATTTTATTTTACATAATCCAATATAAACCTGCAGAAAATAGTGTCAGAACCTACAACAAACAATGTCACACCCTGCAATAGAGTGTTATACCATCACATCAAGTTGCAATCCATGTGCATAGCCTTTTTCTCAAGGCTTTACCACATATACGCGGTCTATTGCACAGCAACTTACGTATGTACGCAACCTATACAAGGTCATCTTGCATATGTATGCGACTGATACCACTGTCACCCATGTATGCTTCAGTAGATGACTTACTTGAGCTTCCCTTCAGTCTTTCATTCCATTCTGGGTGCTCTGTCTTCTTCACCCACTTCTATAGATGTCCCTGCTCCTCAAAAATTGAGCTCTAAGCATCCATATTTTCAAAGATGCCTCCCTTTCTTACTTCATTCCTTCTTCTAGCCATGCTATTTGAAGTTCTCATTATGGACTTTCTTCTTGTGTTCCAACACTCCCGGGATTTGTGTCCAAATCCGCTACAACTATAGCATCTCATGGTGTTACAGTGAACAACAATGTGTCCTACTTGATCACATCTCCAAAACCTTATGGTGTTATGAAATCCTCCATTATATCTTATTTCATAAGATCTAAATTCAAAATCTTTGTGACCATATTCATTATAGGAATAACAATGCCCATGAAAAATACTTTCATACCTTTGCTTTGGTGTCCCAAAGATAGCTTCTTGATGTCTTCCTTGATTTTTTCTTTTGAAATTTTCCTTGCCTTGTGTAGATGGTTGTTTTTCAACATTGTCTTCCTTCTTTGATGGACTTACCTCATGCTTCTTTGAGGTGCTTKCTTCAACATRTGTATCTYCCTCTTTGTATCCAAGACCTGATTTATCATATGGTGATATTTGACTTTCCAAGATCTCATCCAAGATTTTTGAGCTATTCAAGAATTTATTTGACTTCTCCACTTTCTTTCTAAGAAAAACAATTTCAGCTTCTAAATTATCACATGACTCTTCCTTTTCATTAATTTGATTCTTCAAAATTTCTTCTACCCTTTTGGCTTCTTCAATTTGGGTCTTGAGATGGACAATAGTTTTAAAACTTTTTCTAATCTCATCAT
>JZKD02S0836056.1:183645-197644 GCA_000966675.3 Picea glauca
ATTGCCTTTGAAATAAATAGACTTCCCTGGGTTGACAATTTATGTAACACTTGATTGTTTTAATTAATAAGCAATTATAGTGACCAACACACCGATCAACTTGAGGACCTTTCCTCCAGGGCCATACAACATAGAGGACTATATTGTTATGTAGTGTGAGGCATGCACTGAGAAAGTAGGATCTCAAGTGTCAATACAAAATATTACTAGTCTCAGTCTCCGGATTGTATTGTATATGATTGGGTGAATCGTTGGATCCACATCACTTCACCAAACGTCTTGTGCATAGATGCATTGTGCAGTCTAGTGCTTGGATGCCACTATGTTTTATTGGAGCACTACCATGCTTACATGCATGAAGAAACAACTCACTGACTATCGCAGAAGGACGAACAAGAACTTCGGGTTCGAGAATGTATTGTGCACTTTATTCTTTGAGAGAGTGCCTAGCCTTAGCCCAAGGGAGACAGTGCGAGGACACATCACCTCCTTTCTGGAATTATGCAGGTGGGAAACATTGTTTCCTAGATAGGGTGCAGGGAGGGTCCAAGAGGCCTTCGATGAATTTTTTTTTTTGAATGGTGGGCCCATCAGATTCCAATGATAGAGGACTACCCATATGCAGGGATCAGTTTCCTGAGGGATCTTGATATTCCCATGCCCCCTGGTAAGGAGAACGGAGAGATAGGTAAACACACTTTTAAAGTTATTTAATTTTTTAAGTTTTTTAAATATTATCCTTTTTATGTAATGTAAAAGTACTCACTCAAAGATCTATAATACAGATGTGGGACCAGTGTGGCTAGCTAACTTCACCAAGACTAGGTGTCGTCCCCGACCAGAGGTCAGACCATCAGGAGCAGGAGGACCAACAGCTGCAGGAGGACCCCCAACCGGACAGGTTGAGAGAGTATTGCGACGAGTAGAGAGAAACTTGATGGCTCTCACTCGTGCAACACCCATGGCAGAGATATAGGACTTGAGAAACCTGACGGATCTCACTTGTGCAACCACATGTATTAGGGGTTCCCAGGACTTGGGTCTAGTTGTTCTAGCATCTTTCGAACATCGTAGTTCATTAAAGTAGGGCCAATAGGCCAAGACCATAGTTAATTTTGGACCACACATGTGTCGAGGGCACCTTTTGTACTCTATATTGAGGGCTTGAGCCTAGCGATGTATACCGGTTCTATTTGAGGCTTTTATGGCCCACTTTGTACTTATGGCACTATTTTTTGGAATATATTATATATACATCTTTTTTCCTTATGGATAAACATGTTGTACAAATGTATTTTACATGGGTATGTGTGTTTTTTTACTTTTATGTATGAGCAACATGCCAATCTAATATGTGATTAGCCAATGTATCAGTTAGTTGATTAGATCTCCTAGGAACATGAATATAAGTAATATAATCAAAATAGTGTTCTAAGAGACATATCCTAAGGAATCGTCGGTGAAGGGTGGGATCATAGACACGGTATATCATGTTCAACTTAGACATGACCAATTGAGCATCCAGATAAACCCGAAGGCGATAAATACCATGTGACAAGGTGTCACGTAGTAACTCTATTATTGCATTGTACTTGGCAACATTATTGGTTGCTTTTCCTAAACAAATACCTTCAGAAGAAATCAACTAATCAAAAGGTGTAAAAATCACCCAAGATGCGGAAGAAAGCCTCCGAGTGTGTCGCCTAGCATCGTTAGCGAGCCCAACATCGACTTCAGATTCACTTGACATCTGCCAAAGTGAAAAGGAAACACAATAACTACACGTCCATACAACAAAACGACAAGACTATATAAAAAAACCATACATATATACAAGAAGTCACGCTCAGGTGACCGACCTATGTGTAATACTTCTTAAGGTAGAGCCCATTTCTAGGCTCTGATAAAGCATTTCACTTGAAATCAACTAGATGATAAGAACCCTTTTCTAAGACTTCTTTCACAATGAAAGGTCTGAACCACATGGGCTTTAACTTTCCTGCCCCCAAGGGATCTTTGTCTTGGCCGTAGAATAGGACAATATGACCTTTAGAGAAAATTTGAGGGTGGACGGACCGATCATACTGACACTTGACACGTTGTTTATGATCCTTGTTGGCCAAGGCTACATCTCAGCACTACTCATCGAGCTGATCAAGATATAAAAGACTTTCTTCAAGCGATGTAGTGTCAGGAAGTAGTTGCACTGCCAAATTCATAGAAGGGATTTGACATCCAATGGGAAAGACTGCCTTCATCCTGTAGATGAGTTGAAAAGGTGAAAAACTGGTAGCAGTCTTGACTGAATTTTGATAAGCCCAAAGTGTGGAGTACAACATCAAATTCCAATTTGACTTGGCCGAATTAATTGTTCGTTGTAGAATAGTCTTGAGAGACTTATTAACGACCTCTACCTGAGAATTCACTTGTGGGTATTAAGGTGATGAATGTTCCTATTTAAACCCTAGTTTTGATGTTAATTAAGACATCATTTTGTTCTGGAAGTGACTTCCATGGTTTGTGACAATATCCTTTGGAATACCAAACCTGGCTACGATCTGGTTGAAAATGAAAAGGGCAGTCGTCTCCTCATTGTTATCACTCCAAGAAATTTGGGGTTTTAGGCAAAAGATGGTTGGTAACTTAAAATATGAATAGGTTTATGATTATGTTGGGATAAAATGGGATAACTGACCTACTAGATCATATCAAGACAGTCAAAGAATATATAATCGGATGAGACAGTGCTTTCAAGAATCAATGATCAGATGAATAGCATAACAGTGGATGAAGAATACTATACTTACTAACCAGATCACACATGTGATGGGTCGGATAAGATAGTGCAGGAATCACTATTAAATCAAGCTTATGAGTTGACCAATGAGATGACAGTCATTGGCAACTAAGACAAACTTGAATCAAAGTGAACATTACTATTCAATCAAGCTATGAACTGACTTATGAGATGACGGCCATATTATAGTTAAGATAACTTGAATAAAAGCATAGAAGAAGTAAGAAATGACAATCTGATATTAATAGAGAAATAAGACTGTGATATGTATTACATATCTATGACAGTCTATTACAAATGCAGCATGGTATTGTATCCAGAATTCAAACCTTAGTCCTATGACTGAACCCCCATTTGTTCATCTATTGTCTTTAGCTTTATAGCTTTACAATGTACAGATCAGATCCTATGAAAAGGGATCTAGGATACTAAAAATAGCATAACATAAAACTAATCGTAAACTCTAAAGGAACAGATCCTTTATTAAAGGAAATCAAACCATATCTAAACTGAAGTCTTCGACTGCTACAAAAGTATTTAACATCCTTCAATGTGATGGCAAGGCAGAAAATCTTCAAAGGCTGAAAGATAAGGTCAAAAAACGCCACCTGGAAAGACAGGTCATTCTTGCCATAAATAGGTAACAAACTTTATCTCTTTCATCTTGCTGGCACCTCAAAAACTGGAACAACACTTTGAAGCAAATCCTCTTAATTATAAATTTGACTTATAAATCATCTTTGTGCTTTGTAAGATAATAAAACTTTGATCTTGGCAAAATTTACTCTTTTTCTAGCCATCTTAGGTTTTACCAGCTATTTCGCCTTACGATCTGCTAGTTAGCTGGTGAAAGCTCTGCTTTTCATCAGCTAACTAGTTATAATTTCTCCTTTTGTGTTGGTGAAAGATTTGTCTTTGGATAGCTGTAAAATTTCAAAAATGTTCTTTGTCTTCAGTACAAAGAGTGCTTGTTCACTAACATCCTCCATGCATCCTTGTTGATCATATTTCACAAGGTTTCTATAGATTTTACTGTGACTTAAAGCATCATCACTGGTGCTTCCAAAATTTGATTTCAATCTGTCATTCTCTTTGCCTCCCCTTCTGATACAATGTCCTCCATGTTAATAGTTACTGATGTGGAAAATTTTGCATAGGTGGGAAGAAAACACCAGTCACCAATTTGCCAATTTGCATGAGAGAAACAAGACAAAAGTGTCAATTTCTTAGGGTCCTGTTGCTCTGCAGGTGTAGTTGGTGATTGGGAACCACCGCCTGGAACAGCTGCAGCAATCCAGGTGACATATATATATATCCAACTTCCACCTTACTATTGTACCTTCTATATGGCATGTTTTGCATGTTCATTACAACCATTGAGCATTCTGGAAAAATGCAGATGAATTGCCACGGACACGCTGATCTTGATAATAAGGAAAATTTTCATCTTCCATTAGATTATAACATATAGGGATGAGGTAACCAGGGTCAGCTCTCTTTATCTTGCACTTTGCATTGTCATCAAACATGACTGTTACATTTTGGACCATATCAGCAACCCTTCCAATGATGAAATCGAGTGCTAATTTAGGAGAACTGAGGTGAAGGCAGAGTTTGTTGTTGCTCGCTCCCTGCTGTGACCAAATGCTACCAGATGAATCTTCTCCATGGAGCACGCATTAATGTAGCTAGGATTGCATCTGTGGAAAATACAGTGACCCTGCCCTCACTTGCAAACTTAACAATTAGTATAGCTGAGTTTCTTTATATCAAACATTCCAGGGTGATTCTCATGTCATCGACCATTTTGACAAGATTGATGATTGGGCATCTAATACGTATATCTTTTTCTTCATAGGTTATGCATTTCCTTGCGAGCTCCTCCATGTCTGTCAGCTCTGAATCACTTGTTGCACAAACCTCACCAATGTATAGACAAATCTA
The DNA here is from genome assembly GCA_000966675.3 of Picea glauca. NCBI lineage: Eukaryota > Viridiplantae > Streptophyta > Pinopsida > Pinales > Pinaceae > Picea > Picea glauca. The sequence continues at coordinate 188,387 of JZKD02S0836056.1, forward strand.
TTCTGTCAAACCCTGAACCTCTTCATAGCTTTCCTTCATGACTCGATTTGCATGCACCCTGATACTTTCACCTATCGAATATTCCCAAAGCTGAGCTATCTTCAATCACAGATAGTTGCGCATACATTCTTCTACCTGCAAATTGGGCACTTGGTAGAAATATTTTTCAATCGGTGTATCGATACAAAAACAAAAAGAGCTGAGTGCTCATGGTGGACACGTCGACTTGTAACTTGACTTATGACTGAATCGTGGCATGATTAAAGGCTGACTCAATAGTTGGCATGTCGAATGATTTGGTGTTGACTCAGTATGAAAATGAGCTGTCAGTTTAACATGGGAATAGGGCCTATAACTTTAACTAATGGCTATTTGCTTGTAGCTTTGTATGGGTTTGTGTTATGCAATGTGGACTTGGCTTGCGTTGGTGGAATGGACCTTCAATATTTTGTTTAAAGCTAAAAACCATAACATCCATAACCCCTAGAGACTTTAAACATATGTATAATAACTTGAGTTTAGAAACCTTAGGATACTCGAACATTCATATTTCTTTGCCTATAATATGAGATACAAGATATAAAAAACAATAATATATTTTTTATATATGTAATCTCCAGAGCATAGACTAGGGAAAAATGAATAACATTTTACTTGTATTCTTGTATTGCAGGTCCAAAGGCAGAAAACCAAAGGATTTCTGGGCAAATTAATCAAGCAGAGGCTTGATGAAAAATATGGAGGTTAAGATATTGGCCAAGAGTCTGAAGAAAACGATAAATCAAGTGAAGTGTGACAGAAATACTCATCAAAATACTAGTGCATTTTTTATCGCTAACACTTGTCATTGTTGAATTTTGGCATAGCTTTGACCCACTTAGTAAAGTAGTCTACTGCTACGATGATATAGCGATGCCCCCTAGCTGAAACTAGGTGACATGTAGTGAAATCAATCCCCCACTTGGTGAAGGGACTGACGACAATAACCGGGAACATGGGAGTTGGGTGTGTCTGTATCATCCGAGAGAATATATGGCATGGGTGACACTTCTTGACCTCCTCTACACAATATTTGATTAAAAAGGGCCAAAAGTATCCAGCGCGAATAATATTTTGGGTTGTTTCCAACCCACACAGATGACTTCCACATGCTCCTGTGTGACAATCATTCAAAAAAAGCTCTACTTCTTCATGAGTAAGACATCGTGGAGAATGAAATCCACTCCTCGACGATATAAAGTGTCATCAAGGATAAGATAGTTTCATTCTTGGTGGCGTATTCGCCGATGTTCTTCGCGAGAAGTAGAAAAAGGGCACTTCAATGTATGAAGATACAATAGTATATCTCCATACCAAGGGTCCAAACATGTGATAAGAAAAAGATCTTCGTTGATCGATGAATCTTCGAGAAAAATATCACCACTTTTGATTGGAATTTCTGAGATTAGTTTGGCAAAGACCAAGGACATTTTAGATTTTGCCGAAACAAAATCCAAGTCAAACTCTTGCAGGATGACTATCCATCGACTGATTTTCCCACCGATGACCCTTCATGTTAACACATATTGAAAAGGGTTGACGACAACTACAAGTGTGGTCTTGCAAAGTAACATATAATGACTAAATCGTTGGACAATGTGAACAACTTCCTAAGAAAGCTTCTCAACATGTGATTAGTTGAGTTTCGATCCAACTAGGCCTCGACTAAGATAGTAGATAACATGATCTTTGAGCGTGTCATCCTCTTGTACCAAGACCATGCCGATAGTAGACTCTACGGAAGCCAAATACAACAAGAAATCCTTGCCATAATCAAGAGGACTGAGTAGAGGGGTAGACGTTAGAGCACATTTAAACACTTCAAAAGAGCATTGAGCCACTTCATCCCAATAGAATGGGACCCCTTTCTTCAAGAGATACATGAACCCTTTAGTAATATTTTCATAGTTATCAATAAACACCGAAGAAAATTGACTTTCCTATGTAGACTCTGAAGCTAGGGAATTGTACGCGGGGGAGGCAATTGAACTATTTCCACAACATTCATAGGATCGGCCATGATCCCTCTAGTTGACACGATAAAACCTAACAAGCGTCCCGATGTCACACAAAAACTACACTTGTTGAGATTCATGCGAATTTGATAGTAGCGACACCTCACAAAGATTAGTCGTAAATGGGCAGGATGATCAAATATCTTATGAGAATGTGATGCCAGATCATCGAGATATCCCTCGACTATACGGGAATGTACTCCAAGGACAAATAAAATTAATTTTATGTTGGTCCTTGGGATTGATTTGAATTTGATTGTACCCTAAAAAATCGTCATTGAAAGAAAATACCTCACAACTTGTGCATTCATCGACAATCTGGTCAATAAATGGGGTTGGAAAATTATCTTTCGGGCAAGGTTTGTTCAGGTCATGAAATTCCATACTTACGTGGATTCTACCTTGCTTATTGTTGATAGGAACAAGGTTCGATACCCATTCCATCAACTGCACGGGGTAGAGGAAACCAACTTTAATGAGTTTCTCGACTTCATCCTTTATCGTCGCTGCCTTGCGACGATTGATCGGGCGAAGATTCTATCGGACAAGCTTAACACCAGGGTAAGTCATGATTTTGTGTTAACAATACGTGGATCAATTCCTAGCATATCCTCATAAGACTAGACAAAAATGTCGGGAAATTATTTAACCAATCCAATGTAGATTTGAATCTCTTCGAGAGAACAATCCGCTCCGACAAAGACATTTTCCACGATGCCAGGGGTTCTGGAAATTTCGATAGGAATCATTTCAGCTATACTTGCCATGTTGCCCTCAGCATATATTTTGTGTGTATCTAGAGGGTTAATAGGACAAGGGGTATCTCCATTCATGGTTGTAACAAACTCTTCTGCCTCTATTCTCTTGAGCTCGAGTAATAAATAAGATATGTGGTGAAGATCGTCCCAAGGTTTTTTTGGCCGAGTCATTGCCTCCAAGATCACCTCATCAGAGGGAAAGACTAAGTCCAAAGGGTCGTAGGTGATGAGAGAGTCTTGAGCCCAAATAGGCTGGAGAACAGGGTCTAGCTCTTGTGGGGGAGCCAGATCAGGGTTGACTGCAGCTTGCCAGACAATAATGTACGCAACCTCAACAACGGATAAGGGCATGGCCATTCCAAGGTGCCCAATCAATTCCATCAAAGTCAATGGGGAAGGTAAAGTCTATGGTTCATCAACGTAACTCATTTTAAAAGACACAACTTGAAAAATTGCAGCCTTCGGTTAGTCAGGGACAACCAAAATAAACCTAACATCACTGGCAGGCGACGGATAATCAAAAGTTCCTATCAAAGACAGAAATAATCTAGCACCTAAGTTGACAGTACCTGGCTGCGGGTTATCAATCATCGGGACTGTGGATGTCCCCGATGAAGGGTCAGGACAAGAAAAGGATAATTGGTCAACGGTTATAATCCAACCTTCATGAGGAAAACATAAGACCCGAAAAATGGTGGATATGAATGCTGTCATAGCGTAGGTCCAACTTCGCCCTAACAAAATATTGTAGTCTAGAGGTGTATCGACTACTTCTACTTCGACGCACACAGTTTTACCCTCCAAATACACAGGGAAAGATGGAATTTTTCCATGTGGTCTGAAATATCGACCGTCAAACACATATATAAATGTGGGCAATAGAGACAACTCAGGTTGGTCGATGGAATTCCAACATGCCAACAACATCACGCAAGTCGAGGCATCCTCATCAACCACCATATGAAAAATGTCCAGTGTCAATGAATTCGTGGCATTTGCCACTACTATATGAAAATCAACATGGTGGGGGAGACAAGGTTTACGGTTGGTAGGGTAAAAAACAATCATTTCTGAGTTAGTGGTCTTGGCCGCTCTAAAGGCGGACAACAATGCTTTCCTCTTTGAGGGGCAACTCTGGAGGAAATCAAGAGCATAAATTGCACAAGGAGTTTGTTCCAGATCCTCCACGATGGAGTAATTATGAGAAACCCTTGTGTTTGGGCTGTGAGAAGCATTTTTGAACACACCCTTCAGGATGTGAGTCATCGTTTCTCCCACTGTCTTCTCGATTAGAAGAGGATCCAATGGGTTAGGGGCTTCTTTTCCTTTCTCAATAGATTTTGGCATTGCGTAATTATGAGCCCTGGTCTATAGATGAGATTCGGCTTTCATCATATAAATGTTTGTGGCCCTGTTGTTAGTATTGCACACGGGGGTTCCCTGACTGCCCCAGGCACGCTCGTGGATGAGGAATACTGAGCTATATTTTTCCCTTGTAGAAAAGGGTTAGTTAACACGATAGGTTGTTGATGTGCCAATTTCTTTGGGGCTTCCTCAAGCCGAGGGCATTGGCGATTCAAGTGGTCATCCGTGCAAAGTTTACATGAAAACTTCACCTTTATCTTTTCATTTTTTCCCTCGCCAACATTATTTGCAGCCTTCTTATCCCCCTTACCCTTCGTGTTTTAAGGTTTCATATTTCCCTCGGTTTACTGGTTACCTTTAGGATTTGTCCATTGCACACTGTGAACATACGATGTTTGGGTTACAGGGGCAACCAAAATAGGAGTTTGGTTGGCCACAGTATGTTGAATCAATAACTGCGGTAATTTATTAGACAATTGATCTGTGGACTTTCTCTGTTCTGAGCCTACTATGTCGTCGGCATGAGGCCCAGACTTCTGTTTGGTCTTGTCGAACGTTGATCATGGTGCATCGGGTAGGATCTTGTATAGCATACCAGACTAAGAGTAAATCAGCTCCAGTTGTTGGGATCTCATTATATCCTTTTCTCTGAAAAAAAACTTTGGACGTTGCAACGTCTTTGGATACACAAGGTACCAAGGGATTTAGGAACCACTCGAGAAAAAATATGGGAGGGATATTGAACTTAATCAAACTCTTTCATCTTCGCCATTCTCGGATGTGCTCTGAGATATGGTCATCTTTCGTCTACTCGAAGTTGTCCAACAACTCGGTGCCAACATCATATCTTACCGGTAATTGGAAATGGTTTAAGAAGACCATCGCCAGGTCGTTAAAGTAAGCATACTTCGAGCTATCAAGCTCGATATACCATTTTGAGGTACCCTCTATAAGATTGTGTTGAAACAAACACAACTGAATGAAATCATCTTTTAACGAGTTGGATGAGCACCATAAGTGAAAATTCATGACATGATCACCTGGATCTTTGCCAAGCTTGCCTTCAAACTTAGGGATGTCCGAGGTAAACTTAGTCAGCACGACTGGGAACGTGGATCATGACATATAGGGTCGTTTAAAAGTCTCGAAAAGTCTAGAAAATGCAAAGTTTCTAGAAAAGGTAGTCTTATTTATGGCGTATTCAAATGAAAAGAGGGGCATGAATTTTGGCTAGCACTGGGTTGCCAGGAAAAGTTTGACTGCTAGCCAGGGTTTTGGTAGATGCCATGGTGGCCCTATCTAGTAAAAGGGAATTTTGTTTGATTCTACATCGTCGGTTGATTCCCGAAGTTGGATGACATGCCCTGAACATGGATCACTCCCTGTATAGTATTCCAAGGACCTTGGTTGGGGATGGGCCCAGTCGAGCCTACTGGCATAGGTACTAAACCTTGCCCGGGGTTCCACATAGTGTGGGAGGGGTTGCCCCCTATCAGCATCCCTTGCGAAGGAAACGAGCCTTGCCAAGTATTTTCAAGACCTTATGAGGAGTAAACTCCTATCATTACTCCTTGCAAAGGAATGAAACCTTGCATAGGGTTTTGTTGACCAAAAATGGGGTTGCCCCCGGTCATGAAAGAAAACGATGAGAAAGAGTTATTTCCAAATGCATTGAACAAAGAAAATGGCATGGATCCCATGGGATTCACATAGGATTGAGGTCCAAGAATCCCTCCACTGAACAAACTAGAGTTCTTATTAATCCTGATCAGTTGTTGGAATGTGCCTCCAAGCGAAGGGGACATAGGAGGGATGTGACCCCCACCGTAAGGGATAGCGTTGAATGGGGCAGTGGTTCCCATGGAGGGTCCTTGCAAGGGAGAATTAGATCTCCCTACCCCCAGACCAATGGTCTATAGATTAGAGTAGGTTAGAACTGAACTGGAGTCAAAACACGACATCCCGTATGAAAAGGGAGCACCAGACGCATTCTGAATGGAGGGAACAATGGTCAAAGTCATTGAAGGGATTGTGCCACTCACCAAAGTAGTGGGTGTATGGAAAGTTGTAGTACTGATAGGCACGGGTGGGGAAGGAGGTACAATGCCCCTTCTTTGGCAACCAAGATGGGAGTATGAAGATTCCCTGACGAAGTAGCACTAGTTGCTTCCGTCACTGCTCGTCGAATGAACTGTTGTTCAGGTGAAGTCACCTCAGGAGGGACTATCTGAATTAGAAGCCGCACTGATAAGTCGGTGATCGAAGGATTTTCTAGCCTGGAACCTTCAGTCTCGAGGTCAGAAATAATGGATTCCTCCAGTGCAAGAAAATATTCTCTCAGAACTGGATCGTGTACAGTTTCATGTGGTCCAGTAGATTCGAATGAGCCTTCTTGATCTAGCCTGCACCTCAATGGTGGTGGAGGTGGATCCAAAGTAACCAACTGAAGGCCCTAAAGCCTATGTGAACGATGGATTTGTTGATATTCCACTTTTTGAAATGATCAACCAACATTGTAAGTTTTAACTAGCGTGAAACACTTAGCACACACTAAAAAGTTCCTAACGACAAATCAAGCAAACAACTGACTAGTAGGAAGAACAATTACGTCAATCGACACTAGAGAAATTTACCGGTGTAAGTGTAACTTGAACATGGAAAAAACCTCCGAGTATACTCTGCAAAGCACAATCTGACGTCTTCCCTAGGTACTGTAGTATATGCCCACATTCACCCATGTAAGTCCCTAAAAACATGCAACTAGTTTTCCAACTCGCAGTCAGACACCAGGTGGGTACAGTCGACAGTCGGGATGATCGTAATGAGTAGGATAACAAAGTCTGAATCATTTCAAGGGTATCGAAGGAAAATTGTCCGAAAGACAACTAAATATCTTGAATAGATTCGAGTTCCACGAGGCTTCGTAGTCAAATGTGATCAGTGTAATTCCCAAGAACGACCCTCAATATACAATCCCCACTATGCTTGGTTTGGCTTTGGAGGGGTTATCTCCTCTACCTTTCCTTAAGAGACCTCATGTTTATCCCCTATGTTAGAGGGGGGTCCCGACTGACTCTTACGATACTGGACTCTAACACTCCCTATCACAGACACCTATGTTTGTGTAGACAGCCTTGCAAAGTTTCCTCTCCACACCTAATTCAAGGCCCTAGAGCCTAGACTAGTTGGTGAACCCTACAAACAAAAAGTCTAATTGATTTTAAGTGTTAAGCATTGATTTTTATTGTATTTACTTACTCAAAAGGGTACGGACATGCACCTTATGTTGTTTGGAAGAGACGAAAGAGAAGAAAGACTTTAGATCATTTGTGAAAAAGAAAACTAGATTCTTCAAATTGAAAGAAAAAGGCTTTCAAATCTTTGTAAATGCAAACTTCTCAAAATAATATTCCAAGATCCTATGATGCAAAAATTTTCCTAGAATGAGATTTTCATTTTACGATGCAAACTACTAAACTTTCATGGAAGTAGCAAGAAAGGAACTTTGAAAAAAAACTCTTTTCTTTTGTAAAAAGACAACCTATGCTACAATTACCAAACTAAATGCATAAATGAATGCAATATTTTTTTATTTTTGAAATGATTAGAAAACAAAAACATAAGTAAACGATATTTTTTGTTTTTCAAAGCATAAACCAGATAAAGAGAAAATAAAACCCAAGACTCATACAGACCCTAAACCATTGCCTAAACGCATGGACTCACAAGAATCCACAGGAGCATCTAGCACTTATAGGTCGACTCTAAACCTCTAAAGCAAACAAAAGAAGATGAAGAAACAACATGGGTTCTTTACAAAGGGAAATATAAACTGAAACTTTGACCCAACCAAAGACCACTAATAGAGACCCTGAAGAGTTGTAGAAGGGATGAAAAGCACAAAGCTTCTTGTCAGGAAAGAAAAACTTTTTTTTTTTTAAACCTTCCAAAAGATAGAGACGTGGGTTGTTCTCAAGAAACCTGCGTATGTATGTGGGTTGTATATTGTGCAGATTACATATGTACGTGGGATAAACAAAGTGTATGGAAAGTACACCTTTGGAAATTTTCAAAAAGAAAAAAGGCTTGGAAAACTGACTGGGCAGGGAAGGCTGGTAGGCAGCTGGAAGGTGACCAAAGACCCTAAATTGACTCAGTAAAATTGAAAAACTAAAAAAGAAACTGAAAAAACCGAATTCAAACCAAAATCTCCCACTAATACCCTTCAGAGACTCCCCAGTGGATTCACCAATTTTGCTATGGGGAAAAATCCCCCTGTACTAGGTCTAGGTATAGGAAGAGCGTTGACTTCCCTTAAAAGACGGTTCTACCCTTAAGCTTCCTAAAAACTATCTAATGAAATGATAAGAGAGAAGAAAGAAGGTCAATGGGTGCACCTTTAGTCCTTTCGGCCGGTGTAGACCTCTTTATCCTTTCTAGCTTCCTAGATTGTGGGTCTCCTCCCAAATCTGACCTACAAAAAGCTTAGGAAAACAATGCTACAACACATACAATCTCTAATTATCACTCTCAATGTTTATATATAAACATAGATGCATAAATCAATAAAATCATATAGACATAATGTTTTGGGACAAGAATGAACTCTTTTATTAAGTTTCAAGACAAAAATGATTACAACCTTTGTCGGAAATCGCTCCACGAACCAAGTCTGGGCTCCTCTATCGTGGCTCCAAGTGCATCAATCCATTCTTACCTCTCACAACCAACTTATCACTTGGGAAAGGGGAAAGGGTTGTATAAGGAGAAAGGGTTGGAGGGGAGTGTTGAGGCCAAATCTCATAATAGGATGCAAAACTTGGGCTAAGAAGTTGATCCGAATTACTTTCGGCATGAAATGAGAGTAGAGATATAATAAAGCAATGTACAGAGATATATCAGATATCCAATAATATAATAGAAATGTATCATATGTTGGTTGTGGAGCCTGATTATCTTCCTGATTCAGAGGTCCTTACTTTCAGCCGTGTTTATACCCCATGAAGTATTTACACCTCAGAAGTATGTACACTCTTCCACGCGGGGGAGTGCAAAGGGGGGGTACCCCCTCTGCGGGGTCC
>JZKD02S0836056.1:206505-225388 GCA_000966675.3 Picea glauca
ACATCTTCTAGGTCACTTTACCCACTTTCCTTATTTTAGGGTTAACCCACTTTTAATTTCTAGATTAAATTTATTATTTAAATAATTTATTTTGTATTCACTTTGAATTATAGTAAACTCATCACTTCACTTTATTATTTACCTTCTAAAATATCTTAAACCACTTTGACTACTTTGGCCTTTTAGGGCTTCTAGATGACATAAGAGGGTCCTCCAACTTCGTAAGGCCATAACTCTCAAACCGTGAGGAGTTATGTGACGTTCCACATACCACCAGAAAGTGAATGACATGTACTATCCATATAGAATAGTATTATCTAAAAATATATCAAAAAGCATACCATTATCCATCAAACAAACTTGGGTCCATTACCCAAACCTGGATTCTCCAACTTCTCATAGCCATAACTCTCTAACCGTGAGGAGTTATGTGACGTTCCACATACCACCAAAAATGGCATGAAAAGAAATATCCATCTAGGATAGTTTCATTAAAAAAATCACTGACCTTCATCTCATTATTCCACAAATAAGCATGGGTTCTCTAACCATACTTCTAGGATAACTCAATCCACAAAGCGTCTTCCCATGAGGGATTTCACCATAAGGGGACCAATTTGGAGTTCATTCATATTTACTTCATGAAAAGAAAATAATGAGTAATATTTACATCAAACAATCTTGGGTCCATTACCCAAACCTTTGTGGTACGGGGATTTCTTCAAGGGTTGGCATCAATGACAACCAACCTTAATCAACAATATCCCCCTTTGGAATTGATGGAAACAATCTGATGCAATACAGAAATCATATCACTCATGCTCCCCTTGGAACCATGTCTTCTCTACATCTGATAAATATACTCCCCCTATAACCATGCCTCTTTCCTCTCCATCTGATAAATCTCTCCCCCTTTGTCATCAATGGCAAAGGTATCTTTCTATCTAGGGTTGCTCCCCTTGACTGAACTATCCTCTTATGGTTCTTCCTCATGTACATCTAAGACATATAGGATAAGCATTCAAAAATAATTCATTTTGGAGTAGAAATGACTCCAGATCTCTGGCGAAAATATTCAAAGGATTCCCATGGAAGTGGTTTTGTAAAGATGTCTGTCACTTGTTCTTTTGTGCCCACATGCTCAACTCTGATATTCTTTTCTATAACCTGCTCTCATAGAAAGTGATACTTGATTGGAATGTGCTTCGTCTTGGATTGCATTACGAAGTTCTTTGAGATATTGATGGTGCTTGTATTATCACAATAGATGGGAATGGGCTCATCATACTCAACCTGTATATATGTCAGAGTTTGTTTCATACAAAGAACCTGTGTACAACATGATGTTGCTGCAATATACTCTACCTCGGCTGTAGATAAAGATACTGATGATTATTTCTTGCTTAGCCATGATACTAAACACTCACCCAAGTAGAATGTTGCTCCATTGGTGCTTCTTTGATCATCAATACAACCTGCTCAATCTGCATCTGTGTAGGCAATAAGTGATAGATCCTTTCCTTTTGGATACCATAATCCGAACTCTTTTGTTCCTTTGAGAAATATGAAAATACTCTTCACTGCTAATAGATGTGATTCCTTTGGTGCTGCTTGAAATCGTGCCACCTGTCCAACTGCCTGCATTACATCTATTCTAGATGTTGTCACTTATAATAGGCTGCCAATCATTGACCTGTATTGCCTCTGATATAGACTTCGAATCATCATCTTTGCTCAACTTGCAACTGGTTTGCATGGGAGTGATAACTGGTTTGTAATCTTCCATTTCGAACCTTTTTAACATTTCTCTGATATACTTGGTTTGAGAAATAAAAATTCCTTGGTTTTTTTGACGTATCTAAAGTCCCAGAAAGAAGGATAGTTCTCCAAGTAACGACTTTTCAAATTCATTCTGCATATCTTTTGCAAATTTCTGGCTTAACATGTCATCATCACTACCAAAAATAATATCATCAACATAAACTTCAACTAATAAAATATTACCTTGACTTACCTTGATGTAGAGGTTGTTCTCTCCACTTCCTTTTCTAAACCCTGCCTACTGTAGATACTTATCCAATCTAGAGTACCATGCTCTAGGAGCCTATTTTATACCATACAAGGCCTTCTTTAATTTACACACATAATCTACATTTTCTGACAACTGAAATCCTTCTGGTTGTTCAAAGTAGACTTCTTCTTCAAGTTCCCCATTCAAAAAAGATGATTTTACATCCATCGGATACATTTTAATATTTTTGAGGCATGAATAAGCTAAAATAAAACAGATTGCTTCCATTCTGGCAACTGGGGAAAATGTCTCTTCAAAGTCGATTCCTTCAACATGTGCATATCCTTTACATACCAATCTAGCTTTGTTCCTTGTAACCTATCCATCTTCATTCAATTTATTCCTGAAGACCCACTTTGTGCCATTTACATTCTTATTCTTTGGTCTTGGAACCAGTTCCCAAGTGTCATTTTTCTCTATTTGATCCAATTCTTCATCCATGGCCTTTTTCCAAAATTCATCCTTGTAGGCTTCTTCAAAATAGTTTGGTTCAATTGTAGATGAGAGTGCTAGGTGTGTTTGTTCTGGTCAACAAATTCTTCTTCTAGTCTCAACTCCTGCATCTTTGTTTCTGATAATCTATTCTGAAGGATGATTCTTATGTACTTGTTTACTGAGTGTCTTTGGAGTTACTTGCTAAACTTGCTCTTTTGCTTCTATCTAATTCTCTTCATCTTCCTCTTCTACTTCTTTTTCATCTTTTTCTTCTTCTTCTAAGGGTTGTTTCATTGATTCATTTTCTTCTTCCTTTGATTATGGTCTGCCTGTTTCATCAATTGTTACGTTGATGCTTTCCACAACTGTGTTCAATCTTAGATTGTAACACTTGTATGCTTTCCTTATTTACTGGTCTTCCTTTCCATGGCTCATAAGGAGTTTTGTCGGTGTTTTTTCTGAGCATTATTTTGTTTTGAATGTGAACGATTGTATGCACTGCCTGTGTCCAAAAAAAATCTGTCAATTTTGAATCCATCAACATTGTTCGAGTCATTTCTTGTACTTTCATGTTCTTTCTTTCAACAACTCCATTCTGTTGAGGTGTCCTAGCAACGTAGAATTTCCTTTTTATTCCATGATTGCTGCAGTAGTCCATAAATTCCTTTGAGGTGAATTCTCCTCCGTTATCATATCTCAAGCATTTGATTCTTGAATCCATCTCATTTTCAACCATTTCCTTGTAGATCTTGAAGTTTTTAAAAGCTTCTGACTTATTCTTGAGAAAGAAAACTACAGTCATTCTTGTATAATAATCAACTAATAACATAAAGTATCTCTCACCTTTTAAGCCCTTTGTTGTAGTTGGTCCAACTAGATCAATATGCACAATTTCCAGTGGTCTTGTTGTTGAAAATTCCTTTTATTTGAACCTGGTCTTTGTTTGCTTTCCTTGTTGACAATCCTTTCATAAAGTGTTGGCTGGTTTTGTGATCTGGGGCATTTCTCTGACTGCTTCTCTTTTGCTGACTTTGACAAGGTTATCAAAATGCATGTGACCCATTCTTATGTGCCATAGCCAAATTTCATCTTCCTTTACTAGACAAGAATTTTCATTTCCAATTTCACTTAACACATATATGTTGTTTGAAGTTCTTGCGGCTGTAGCGACCAATTTCCCTAAACCTTTTCTTCTTATCTCACACTTTTGTGAATTGAAAGTAAATTTATGACCTTGATCACACATTTGGATCACACTTAGAAGATTAGGTTTCATATCTTCTACTAGTAGAACATTTGGAACATTTTGTTCCCAATTAAGACACTACCTTTTCCAACGATTTTTTTTGAACCATCATTTCCAAAGGAGACTGATCCATCTCTTTCCTTTAGTAATGTAAGAAACTTGTCTTTATCACCTGCCATGTGTTTTGACCACCCATTGTCAACATACCAACCGTGTTTCTTCTGCTTAGCTTGTAGAGCAATTGTGCATTCTTCATTGCTATACCGATCTTTCTTTCTTATCCATGTCGTTTTCTGAGATTCCTGTCTGTGACTGTTGTTATTTTGTTGAGGTTCTTTAGGAGGGACTGTCATTCTGCAATCTTTGGCGACATGTCCAAAATTTTTACATTTATAACATTCTACTTCAGTGCTCAAAGATTCAAACCTATTTTAACTTCTTCTCTGTGTTTCACTAGATCTTCTTGAATAACCCCTTTGTGTGTGACTCTTAAAGTTATTAATGTTCCTGTTGTTAGCTCTGCAATTCACAGCTTATGTCCAAAATTATTACATGCATAACATAAACCAAAAAATATAGTTTGATACCTGGGAGTTGAAGATCTTCTTAAAGGAGGTGCTCTTATGAATCCTTCTTCTTCCTAAGGCATATTGTCTATTGTTGATTCTGAAATCTGAATCTTCTCGGTGGAGGAGTGTCCCTGTAATCTTCCTTGTATATCTTCCTATCCCCATTGATTGTTTCTACATAGCTTTTTAGATATGTTTCTTTCTCTATTGTTTTGGAGTTTGATCCCTTTTTTGTCTGATTGTATCCAGGTCCGGACTTGTCAAGATGAGATTTTTGACTACTGATAATGTCATCCAGAAATTTTGAGCTATTCTGCATATTTTTCTTTTGAATATCCTTTCTTAGTGTGACAATCTCTGCTTCCAAGTTTCCAATGATACTGTCCTTTTATTCTAGTTGTTCTTTGAGTGCTTCTTCAATTCTTTTATCTTCTTCTATTTAAGCCTTCAATTTTTTGATCATTTGATCTAGTTCTCGAGTGCCCATTTTCTTGTCTAATTCTGCTTGCAGTTTCTTGTTTTTCTTATTTTTTGTTCTGATAACTTCTATGTCACACTTAATTTCTTCTCGATAGTCAACTTCTACCTCTTCAATTTCTTCTTCGACTTCTTCATATTCTTCTTCAGCTTCTTTGTATTCTTCTTTAGAGTCTTCTTGTTGGCACAGGGGCAGACCCAGGGTTCAATGCTCAAGAGCGCACCAAGAAATCCCTAACTACCGACCCTTTCGGCAACACCTACGAAGCAGATGAAGTCTCATTGGAGGTAGAGGCAGGGGTTGTTGCAAGACTCAGGTGTCTACAACCTTAGTTGGGACACATATCTATAATTATATTGTCTACAAAGCACCTAGCATCGGTCAGTCATCAATATTTAACACTTATTATACTTCGTAGGTAGCACAAAGCATCGCGGTGTTCACTTAGATCTACGATACTTCAACACATAGTAAAACAGATCGGATCCAGTAGACCAACACTAAGCATCCTCATATATATCATATCTAACAGTCACATACATATAAGAAGCACATAGCATAAGTGGATGCATAAAAGAACCTAGCAAAAGAAAAGATAAATATATTGAATCAAAGCACAAAGCATAACACACAGATTTGTGTGGTTCACCCTCACCCTGGGGCTACGTCCACCAACTCTTCTTCTTTATTAGCTTTAGTCAATCTGGTTACAGCACAGAGCTATCAAAATCCTACTCTTCCTAGGACAGGAGATCTGCGCACACCTCGCCAGATCCTCCTTCCTCAAGTAGATCTAGCACAGAGCCTTCTCACGATCTGTGCACTCAACACTTACAACACTTGCACTCAGCTCTGCAAGTCTTAACACATAGCATGCACAAAGCCTTTTATAGTCATTTGCACTTAGCATAGCACCACACTACTTACATCGCCTAACTTCCTATTTATACATTACAAAAGTGGGCCTAAACGTGGGTAAACCCACGGCCTGACATCCCTTTCCCACTACATTAATCCAAACCCTAAAAAGGGGCCCAAAGTGGACCGAGATCTCGTGATCTCTGCTTCACCTGGCGCTCTATATTTGACAAGTTGTCGAAGTCCAAAAATGGTAAAATATGACCAAGTGTTCCTTAAAACTTGGTCAAGGGCCAACAAGCTCCCAACACTCACCTGTGACTCATCCTGAGTCACTCAGGTATGATCTGTTCTGCCTCAAATTCCTCGAGCTACTTCAACCTATTGTTGTTCCATGAACTCTTGCTCGAATAACTCCTGGATGAGTGTGGCATTCACCAACCCTTCTAGGTGTTGTTGTGTTGAATTCATGACCTGCTCCAGCTCTGTTCCTTGGCTCTCAATCTCTGAAAATAGCTAACATGCTTTATCCTGCACAGGTTGAAGTTGTTGAGTTACTTCCATTACCTTGCTCTGGATCGTATGGATCCATTGCTGGGCGGTGTGTTGCTCGTGAGACTGCTTCATTCTCTCTATGGGTGATAGGAACTTTAGTTGCACCTGTAGCTTTTCGGCTTCATGCTTCACCACCTAGAGTTGTGACCCCAATTTGTGCAATTCTAGTACTTAACTGTTTTCATTCCTCGGTGAGTGATTTAATCCTTTCTACTGTGCTCCAGGCAGTCATTTCTCGTTGGTCACGCTCTTCTTGCGGGGTACTTGGTATGGCCTGAAGCTCTAATTCCACAACCCTTTGTTGAAGTTGTTGAATAACTTGAGAAAGTTTCATCACTTGGTGATCTATGGGTTCTTCTGCCTTCTACTCTAAGCCAGTCATAGAGCAAAATGATCTGTTGACTACTTCTTCAATCCAGATCTTCTTCATGAGCAGTTGTTCTTTCTCTTTTTGGATCTTCTCTCTGTCTTCTTCAAATTTTGCTTGGAGAGTGTCCTTCTCTTGTTGCACAGCTTGGAGTTCATCGATGATTTTCTCCTGGGCTTTCTTTAAGGCCTGGGTGGCCTATGTTGTTTCTTCCTGTGCTTTCAGCAGGTGTACTTCGACCCTGTCAGCAATATTGTGGAGTGGAAATGGTTCATCTCCCTCTTTTGTGGTTCCTTTGGGCAGGGGCACAATGGAGACTGCACAGCTAGACTAAAGTGCCTGCTACACTCCTTGGAGCTCTATCTCGATCCGACTATACATCGCCTCTTGCTTGGCTTCATGCTTCTCTGAAATATCTAGTGAAGCATCGTTCAATGCAGTGACAATGAAGTTGAATTCATAAACAGTCAAGGTGGTCTCAAACTTTGTTCGAGTTGCTTTCATTTTCTTCCTTGAAGTAGGTTTTGGAGGGGAAACCTTTCTTTTCTTTGCTGGATCCTCCTCATCTCTCGATGGTGTAACTTCATCTTTACTTTGTTCGACTTCAGTGCCTTCTTTTTCTCCTCCATCACCTCCTCACTCAAGTGAGATAGAAGGGGTCTCAGCTAAAGTATTTTCGAGGTCTTGAGCCTCGTTGTTCTTCTTTGTCTTACTTGGCCCAGGTGTATCCTGCACTATTTTCGGGCTATCAACATCAGAAAGCTCTGTGAGGTCAGCTGGGATGACAAGGTCCGCCGACCATTCCTTTGTGATCTCCTCTAGATCTTCTTCTATTAATTTATAATAGGACTGTAGTTGCTTCTTGTGATCGTCAGTGCATGCTCTGAGGTAGAGAAAGTGTCTGCCTGCACTGAACTTCATCAAGGGTCGAAACCTGTAGAGGGTGTTCGGAGTGATGCGTGGTGTGGACTAGATAGCTACTTTCAAATTTTTACAATATGAATGAAACACAACATTTGACTGCCACTGTTTATTCATATCATTCGAGTACCATAAGGTAATGAACTTTGTGGCCAATGGTTCAAAGGGCGCAGTGTTCGGGAAGGTCGCACCTTCTGGCATCTCCCATGCAATGAAAGCAATCAGGATTAGGATCCAACTGAAATGGAACTCGTATCCTTGGTTCTGGGCTTCTCTATAGTCGAGCTCCAGTTGGTTTACAAAGTACCGCGCCCAATTCATCTGTAGGCCCTCCATGCACTTTCCTATGAGGTCTACAACGTATCCAGTGACTTGGGTTGGTCGGTTCTTGCCGACTAACTTTCCTGTGATCATCTGGCAACCAAGGCACACTACAACATTCTCGATGGAGGTTACCTTGTAACCTCGCATGCCCTTCTCTACATTTCCATTTGTGTCCTTTATTCTCTGGGCGAGAGCATAATCTACGGTCTTTCCAAGGTAAAACTCCTGAGGGTCAGGGCCCTGCATAGTAAGCCCTGTGATCCAATTGATTAAGGTCGGGTCCACTGTGATGTGATGGTTCAACCATAAATATCCTCCATGGTAGCATGCCAACAACAATTTGATGCACACATTTACTTCTTGATGCCTCCCGAAGTGAGGAATCTTCATTACATTGAGAAAAGTGGAATGCGCGAGGTTATGGGTCCATTGTTGGGGGACGATCTTCGGGTTCTTCCCTTTTGTGATGGTTAAATACTTGTGCGAGGAAAGCATACTGTATGTCTTCCTATCGCCGAGGTTGAAGTCACTAAACTTCATAGTGGCGATCTTGTCTTGGTCAGCGCGTACTGCACGTACTTCCGTCAGAAGGTACGCGGTGACTAAGGCATAGTCAAAATCTCGAGGCATGCTATCTCTGTTCATTGTGCCGCTTAGGGGTGGGATATACGTAGGTAAGATGCTTGGGATCATCTTTACAATTGCGAAGTCATTCCCTAGCTTAGAGCGTCTTTCCGAGGGCGGTTGGGATGGTCCTTCCTGAGCAGTGGAGGGGGAAGCTGGCAATGCTCCCAAGGACAATGCTTGTACACCTGTAGATATTCCTCTCTCTGACATGACTCTTTCTGTCATTAATTCGATCAAAACTTCCTCAACAACTTTCTTTGTTGCGCTTAATGCTTCCGACATACGCACTCAGGATAAACGATTCACGGGATCTGGGAACAACTCAGATATGGTAATGAGATTGAGAGTGAGAACACAATGATCACTATATAAACTTGGTTTGGCTAAGGGCTCGAGTTCTTGATTTGGAAAAAGTGTTCTTCGTGCATGGCATGACGAGCTAAATAGATAAGTCAACAACAGTTGGCTTACAACTATCATTACCCTCCATTAACTCCGGTTTGATCCGTTAGGCATCGCCCAATGGTCTGATGATGCCACTTTATTTCTTTTTTGCCCGTTCGGAGTGGGAGTCGAACGAATATATCAGTCCCAACGGCTATATTGCTTCATCATGGCGAAGTACTTTCTATCGTTGTTCTGGTATTTCAGTGAAGCTCCAACTCTGCAATTTTCTTTTCTGTGAGGTCCCCTCTAGAATCTCCTGTAACCTTTCAATATTAGCCCTTTTCTTTCTTAACTTTCTAGCCTTCTTTGCAGTGAGCTTCATCTTGGTAATTATTGTATCATTTTTACTCGTTTCTTCTTTGGTCTTAGTTACTTCGCACTGCTGATATTTTTTCCTAGGGTTCATGTGTAATATGTCTTCCTTGTCTGGGATAGGTAATTCAATATCCTGAGGATCCTCTAGTGTTCTCTTAGCCTTGACAACCGAGTTGCTAGTATGAAATGTCTGCGAATTGTTCTTTTGTTCCTCAATCAAGTGTGCGATCCTTCTGGTCATAAAGTATTTTAACTCTTGCTTCTTTTGTTCCAAATCTTCTTCTTCTTCCTTTCGTCTAGCTTGATCTCTATCAATCCAAGATTTTCCTATTAGCATAGTAAATGGGGTGTTGTCTTCAAAAAGCTTAATAATCTCAAAGTCCTCTTCTGTCAAAGTTCCATTGACAGTCATAGGTAATAGAGTAAGCCTACCACATAGGTTTACTAGCTTCCCTCTGAATAGTCTGATTCCTCCTAGGGAAGGTGTTACCCATGATTTTGGTCGTCATGATGATGTATTGATGATGGTGTACTCAAGCCTTCCATAAGAACTTTCTCCTGAGAAAAGTTACTTTCATCTCTTCCCAGAAAACCCATTTTTGAGGAAGGTTCATAGGCTGCTAGTATATTTGGGTGCGATAATGACCCATTCTCACAGGCTACCTTAATCCAGGGTGCGAACTTCTCGCACTGTGTTGAACTGCTAGGGTGCAAACTCTTCCTAAAGCACGGAAAAAGATGAATTCTCGATGCTTCTAGAAGGGAATATTCTAGAAGGATGGGTTGGCATTCGAATGGTTATCCTAGTACTGGATTTCCTGATATTTTGGGATCATTCCTATCCAAGTAACTAATTCATTCTCTCCTATATATTGAGGGAATTCTCATGGAAAAAGTTAGAAGCAAGATTCATTGGAGAATTGGTGAAAGAATTGTGTGAAGGACTGAACATTGAGCAGCAGCTTGGAGACTCTAGCAAGTCTACCAAGGGGTTTTGATATTCTTCATGCAAGGATTGAGCAAGTGTGTGTGTCGGAGCCAGGAGTCATCGAAAGGAAGTTTGCGACATCAAGGATCAAGTTGTAATCTTTACTTTCCATTAATATGATACAGTGGCATGCCCCTTTCCCATAAAGTTATTTCCACTTTATTGTATAATTCCTTGATCATATACATAGATTGAATGTTGAATAGATTGTGCTATCTTCACTTTGGTTGGTTTGTGTTGTCTTGGTCTTGGCTGCACGAGAGCACTAGAGCGAAGCAGGAGCAACAAAGACCGTAGGAAGTGATAATAAGGTATGTTATTTGTTCTTGCCTCCTAGTTAATTCAATGGTCAAAATCTGGGGAAAGAGTCACATCCTGTCTTGCTTTGTTCTAGATCCAGGTGGATCTAGGGAGATCGGTTAGTGTCCGCACCTACGGATTTATCCAATAAAAAAATTGGCGACTCCACTGGGGACAATCCCATTTTCTTTGTGGATTTTGGTATATTTCTATGGCCATTTTCTCTGGTTTCACTTTTCTCCTGTCCTATCATTCTCTGAGTCTTCAAGATATCCTAATAGACCCTCTAGGTCTAGAGGCCTTTTCAATTTTTGCTTCATTTTCCAAAATTTTGCCTATGTTCAGACATTCTCGCACTGTACTTCCCTGTAGCTTGTGATAATTGGTAGGGTTTGCACTCTGCCTTTAGCTTTCAGTGCGAGGTTCTCGCACCTTGCTCAAGGGTCACCTGCAAGAATCAATGATTCTCGCACTGTGTCATACTACCAGCCTGCGAACTCCTATTTTCAAAAATTTGGATTTGATTTTTGGCATTTTTAACTGCCCATATCAGTTTTAGTGCCTCATAAGAGTTTCTTGGACCATTGATTGACTTCTTTCTTGTCTTCTTTTGCATGCATGAACAGTCTTAGGATTGCAAGGCTCTTCTTGTCACTTTTGTCTTGGATTTCGTTTCTTGACTTTTCTTGGTAAAACCATTATCTCTAATTTCAGAGT
Organism: Picea glauca; assembly: GCA_000966675.3. Classification (NCBI taxonomy): domain Eukaryota; kingdom Viridiplantae; phylum Streptophyta; class Pinopsida; order Pinales; family Pinaceae; genus Picea; species Picea glauca. Next base: position 217,724 of record JZKD02S0836056.1, read on the forward strand.
CTAAGTGTGTTTGATTAGTTAAGAACCAGTGATTGGTTGAAAGTTGAGTTTTCTTTTTCTTTATCATTTGCTTATGGTTTGAAAGACCTTTTTCTTTTGCATTTGAAAAGACTATATTGGTTTGCTCTTTATTTTTGTCTTCATTGAAAGAGTGGATTGGGTTATTATCATTGCTTGTTCATTGGTTTTCTAATTTTTTGTACTCTCATTGGCATAGTGAGGGTCCTTTTTGAAAAGTGAACAAATTTTTTTCTTTCAAAAAATCTTTTTTTGTCTTCAAAAACATTGAAAATCAAATTGTTGAAGTTGTTGAAAAAGAAGCGATAGATTATTGTTATTTGATGCGTGATTTGATGCATTTGCATTTGAAAGGAAATTTTGCATAGTACATCAAGGTTGATCTAGAAAACTTTCTCTTTCCCTCCCATACATATGATTCATTGAATGAAAAGTGATCTATTTCATTCTCATCCTTGCATTGTTGGGTCAGAGTCATACAACATAAGTTTCATCTTTGTTTCCTTTGAGTAAACAACAACTCTTAATAACACTGCGTAATCAGAAAATTTAACTAGTAACTCTTTTCTAGGGCTCTTTAACATCAACATTTAGCTAGGCTAGCGCTTTGGAGTAGGAAGAGAGATACACTCTCCAAAAGAACAAAACACACAATAGCATCTTCTGTTAGGGAGTGTTAAATTCCATTTGCAACGTCCTGTCCTGGGAAGCCCTTCTCACACAAGGGTCAAGCACAAGGTCGCATTGGTATTGACAGAGTTACTCACCCTGCTTTTTTGGTATCAGTGTAGATATTGCACGTATTACAGGGATCACTCGGAGGTATATCCACAATGATGAGTGGAAGCCTTTTGAGTTGATTTCGGGCTAGATACCATGCCCTTGCATGTGGATCGGACTATCGACTATTCCCCCAAGATTTATTATTTTTGGTGGTGACCTTAGTGGCCTGTCTCTCTAGGTTCTTACCCGAGGTGACTGTGGAGGGGAAAGTCTTCACGGTACCTAGAATTGACGTTGACCAAACTCACTCGGGCTCCTTGGAGGGTATACCCACGATTATGTGTGGGAGCTTGCACCAAGGTGTAAGTCCATTAAGCAGGTCATCAGCGTAACTTTTCCACCCTAGCCCCGCCCCTTCTCGTCTCGTTGTTGCGACGTTGGATTTCATCACCATCTAGTAGCTTCGAAATTAGAAGGTCTTGTTTGCTTGGTGATTGCTTCCTAGATTTTGTTTACTACTGCGTGTTGTTTGTTTCTCGAAGTTGACCATAGGATTTTCTTCGCAAAGTTTGTCACTCGTTTACAATAGCTCCTCCACGTCATTCACGTAGAATGCAAGGTTTGTCTCCAGAGCATACTGAAGGCTCTCAACCCTTGTCTACAGCTGCACCTGAGGGCTCTCCTCAGCCGAGTGAAGTCCAAGACGTTACCACGCCACAAGTGGAACAAACCGACTCTCTAGAACATTTTCAAATTACTAATACTCGAGAGGAATTTCGACTTCACCCTGATTCTGAGAGACGTTTTATGCAAGCAAACTCTTACGGAGACTTAATTGTTGTGTATTCTGGATCTCCGTCTGGACCGGGGGAACAAGATCCTTTTTGGTCTACAGGCATTTTTCGACAGGACCTTTTTGGTCCTGGTTCACCTATGGTCTCCGAAATCAACCCCCCTATGGTTGTTGAGACAAAGACTGTACCGTTGACTACCACCTATCACTTTACTCTCCCTGCCGAAATGGCCCATCTCACGAATACTACGAGTGTCCCAACCGGGTTCACTGCGGCTAGTCTTTCTCCTATAAACAGGCAGCAAACACCCAATGTCAATCCGACACTACCACCTAGATACCATGCGTTGAATGCTTCTATTCCAACCCCTCTGCAAACTCCATCCAATTTTCCTGGTGGTCCTTCTTCTCCTGGGCACCCTATTCCCAGTTTTATTCTGACACTCCCTCAATTTCCTTCTGGAAGGCCTTTCTTTTCTTCCACTGGCAATCCTAATCCTAGTGGTATTATCCCGTCTATTACACTGAACTTGTAGATTCCCATTGGTGGACAAGGTGGTACGATTCAACCTCCTCTTATCGGACACATTCCAATTACAACACAACCTTCGATTGGAACACAATTTCTGGTTGGAACACCACCTACGATAGATGGACGAACCCCACATTTTGGACAAAATATACCTCCCTCTTTGGCCCAGTACTGGAATCAGATGATACAAAATCCTCCTCAAATGACTGGGGGGCAGCAGTTGCCTTTCCCTACTATAGGTCAACCATATCCAGGTGTACCCAATCCTATTTGGGGTCCGAATGCTCAAACTCATGTCCTCGCTCAAGGTTACAATCCCTTGGCCTAATATCCTCTCCAACCACCACCGAATATGCCTGGGTCTTCCCATTATGCGCAGACAGCTTACAGTCCTACTGGTTTGCCGACAGGTCTTCCTCCCCAAAGCCACCAGTACCCGTAGGTGAATCAACAACTACCCTTCTTGGCCACTTTGGATCTTTTGGATTTGTCAAGGATCCTAAATGACCTGATTCGTCACTCTTCCCAATGGCCTTCTATACCAGCTAAATTACCCTCGGACATTCCTAAGTTCGACGGCAAATCGGGAGAGGACCCGAAAAATCACGTTATGACTTTTCACCTCTGGTGTTCATCCAACTCGTTGATGGATGACTCTATTCGTTTATGTCTTTTTCAATGAACCCTCACAGGTTCTGCTGTGAAGTGGTATATTGAATTACCATGAAGTTTCTTCTTTGATTTTAACACCTTAGCTATGGCTTTCCTTACGCATTACCAGTTACTGATTTGTTATGATATGGGGACCGAGATTTTGACTTCCTTCAAGCAGAGTAAAGGAACTCATATATCCGATCACATCCATGAGTGGCGAAGGAGACGATGTCTCATTAAAATCGAGCTCCCCGATCAGTTACTGGCCGAGTGGTTCACGAAATACTTTGTGAATGACATCAGTAAGGACATTTCCATGGGTGGCGTAGTCACAAAAGAGCAGGCTATAAGTCATGCTCAATATCTTGATCTCGTTTATTCACAAACGGGAACCCTTTATGATTTACTACCTGACTTGCCTCATCCTTCTACTTCCATCAATTCAACTCCTTCAGCTACCTCGCATGCCGCTAACGGCGTGGTTGGTACTGCCCCAGCCCAACCACATTCCTTAATTGGAAACCCTAAATCTGCTTCTTCTAATGTTCACCGTGCTTCGTCTCCTGCCCCTCTCACTGGTAAGACTTCTGAGGTAAATGCAGTTCAATATACCCCAGCCAGTAAAAACAAATCTAAAAAGGGGAGAGGCAAGAATAAGGAGGGAAAAAATAATTATCAAGCAGAGCAAACCAAAACTACCCCTGTTGACGATCGGGATAAGCGCAAACCACGATACCCTTGCCTTATCTATGGTGATGATCACTACACGAAGGATTGTCCACGACGTGACGAGGTCACTAAATTCCTTCAAGGAACTATGAAACCACCTGCACCAGCCGTTTTGTCCCAACCCTTCTCGTCTCAACAATAGTCTCAGTTGGTCATCCATGACCAACCCTCTTCTTCTACTACATCATATGTTTTGATGTGTACTGGCGATTCTAAGCAGAACAATGTTGCACTCACTACTCGAGCCAAAGATTATTCTCCCTCTAAGGAGAAAGTTGATGATCTATTGCCTTCTTCGGCACAACCCTCTCCCATGACTCCACCTACCAATGGTCCTCTTCATCTCGAACGACTAAGCCTCGATACAGTTTTACGCCCCCCCCCNAAAGGGCGTCATTCAAAAATCGGCTTTAAATCCTCATGCTCGTGCTGCCCAAAACTATAGCATTGTTGAAGATCTGGCCCAAGCACCCTCTGCGATGTTAGCCCTTGAAGTCCTTCAGTCTTGTCCCGCACAATAGAAGGCACTGTTAAAAGCTATCAGTGGAATCGATCCGACGGATACGAATTTGATAATCTTTGACTTGGAAGATCACATTCCAAGGTTACCCGCTCAACTTGCGTTCCAAATCCAAGTAGTTGTCTCTGACAAAAACATTTCCCGAACCGTTATTGATGAGGGTGCCTCGACATGTGTTATGTCTCTTGCTTGTTGGAAAGCCATTGGCTCTCCTCCTTTGAATGAATCCCAGAACACTCTTAAAGCCTTCAACGGCTCTGGTTTTAAGCCCTACGATGTTCTTCCTTCGTTTCCCATCACGTTAGAAGGCTAAACGGTCCAAGTGAAAGTGGAAGTCTTTGACTCTCCCCTTGATTATAATCTTCTGCTGGGCCGCAGCTGCATTGATTCTATGTGCGTCGTTGTGTCGACCCTTTTCCGTGTAGTACGTTTTCCTCACCAAGGAAATATTTTTACAGTCGACCAACTAGCCTTCTTCAATTCTGATACCCGTACCGGCAACGTACTGTTTATCGCTAAAACCCCACCGGGTTATGAGAACATCGAGGTAGGCCTTCTCAAGGACTCTTCGTTAATGGGTACTTTCCCCATTCCACCGCCCGATGTTCCACGCTCGTCTGTTGCTTCCATCAACATGATCTCCATCGTGCCTCATGAACTTCCTGTATCTCACGACCCTTGGATTTTCCCTGACCCTGGAGATCATATTCATTTCGGTGACGCAATTCCATTAAGTCCGGTCGAATCCGCCTACCAAGCCATTCAATCGGCAACACCTTCTACCCCCTCTCTTGATGAGTTGTCTCCCGATCCTTTTGTGTTATTCTTCCCACTGACAAGATGATCATGTCTATCATGGAGGACACCCCTTGGGATGATGGGCATCATCGTTCTATCCTCTTTCTGGAGCAACACACCTAAACCTAGACTTTTCGACCAACTTTGTCTAGTACTGAATTTCGTCGCATACGATATCAAGCTCGTCAATACATTATCCTCGGGGATACTCTTTATCATCGAGGGATTGACTCTGTTTTTCAACGTTGTCTAACGTTCGACAAAGCCGAGAAAGCTCTAAATGACTGGCATTCTGGAGCATGTGGTGGTCATATGTTTGGGTATGCTACTGCCCAGAAGATCTTATGCGCAGGGTATTTTTGGCCTTCTTTGTTTAACAACTGCATCACCGCCGTTCAGAAATGCCATGCCTACTAGACCTATAATCAGAAGATTCAGTCGCATCCTGCTCCTCTTCACCATGTGGTCTCAGTTGTTCCCTTTGCGAAATGGGGCATCGATTTCATGACATGTCACCCTCACTTAATCAGGGGGCATGGTTACATTATTGTAGCCGTTGATTACTTTATGAAATGGGCCGAGGTGATTCCGACATTTGACAACACTGGAAAGACCGCAACATTGTTTCTTTTTAATCACGTCATAGCTCATTTTGGTGTTCCCCAAGCTATAATAATCGATCACGGTAGCCACTTTAGGAATTTTATGATGTCTGGACTTACAGAAAAGCTGGGTCTTCATCATAATAATTCAACACCCTATTATCCACAAGCCAACGGCCAGATCGAAGTAATCAACAAATTTCTCATAACTATGCTCCGACGGATGATAGGAATTCATAAAACAAGTTTGACAACAATGTTGTTTTCGGCATTGTGGGCATATCGAACATCTTTCAAGTCCGCTACTGGGTTTAGACCTTTTCGATTATTCTATGGTGTGGAAGCCATTCTCCCTATCGAATGCGAGATACCTTCTTTGAAACTAGTTGTTGAACTCCTACCCAACACTTCTGCTGAAGAAGAACGTCTATTGTATCTTATGCGATTAGAAGAAACTCGATGTGATGCCACACTAGTTATCAAAGCTCAGAAAAAGTGTGTTAAGGCCCAATATGACAAGCATGTCAAGCCTTGCATTTTCTCCGAAGGTGGTCTTGTTCTTCTCTATGAACAAGATCGAGATATGTTAGGAGCTGGGAAATTCAAAGCCAAGTGGTAAGGTCCTTATATCATTCGACGAGTTTTGGAAAAAGGAGCTTATGAGTTGGTAGATTATGATGGTATCCCTTTGAGTGAACCCAGGAATGGGATGTACTTGAAGAAGTACTATTCATAAATTCATCTGTGCACAAGTACTTGTATTTTTAATGTATCATACTTTTTGTGTGTTACTATAGTTTGCTTTTTTCGTTATCTGGTCTTTGTCCTTATGTGACATTGTGTTTGATTTCCAGATGTTGGAGTCTTCGCTACCCTATATTGGTTTCGCTGATGGATCTAGCCGTAGTACTTGAAACCTTGCTTCTGATGCATGGGCAATTTACACCCCTACAAACGAACTTGTCTCCTTACGAGGTGTGTGTCTCGGTCATGCGACCAACAACATTGCAGAGTATAACGTCGTTATTGAATTATTGGTTGATGCTATCTCGCTTTAAATTCATCATTTGGTTGTGCGACTTGATTCACAACTAGTAGTACTACAGTTAAGTAATGTTTATACCATTCAAGGTCCTACTTTGTTACGGGTGTATTTGTGAATTCGCCTCTTGGAGCGTTATTTTGATTACATTGAATATCAACATATTCCTAGATGTCTAAATACATTAACAGATGTATTGGCTAATTATGTATTAGACAGACATTTGAATCATTTATAAATCAATCACATCAATGTTCACACAACACATGATAAACCGGTAGAAGCCATCTGTATATATAACGATCAAAAGAGTTTTTTACAAAAAGTTTGTCTGAAGACCAAAATGTCAAAATTGAAGCTCATATCTTCTACAAAGTGACGTCATGGATGATGCTCACGGTAACACACAACTTCCCTAACAACCCTACGGAGCAGTCGACTCATAGATGCTGATACTGCTACAGTATGACGCTTGTCGCATCGTGGAACCTCTTCCAGAGGCATGTCTGGAATATCTGCGGTCAGGCCCTCTAGATTTTGTTCCACCACTTGATAATCCTCGGCATATTGTGGCACTGTTGCTACCTCTCCTTGTCACTGAATGGGAGAAGTACCAGGAGGTCGGTAAGGTCCAACATCTGTGTTATCAACAAACGATTTTGTATTAGTCTTTGGATGAACATGCAAATCAAAAACATTTGAATATGATAAAAATTCACAAAACATTTAAAAAAGAAAAAAATGTGTGTACTTCTTACCAAGGTCACCCCACTGAGTATCCTCTGGTAGTGCTAAGTCCGGATCTCCTCAGAAATCCAACCCGGCATAAGCATAGTCGTCAACCATCAACATCTGGGTTTGAAGCCAGTCAAAGAAAGTATCATCATACTTGATGATCGGTCCTGCTACGTGACAGGCCATGAGCCGACACCATCTCAGCATCCTTGGATCCCTGGGACCCAGTATATTCCACTCAACCTGCAGTCTCAGTACGAGAACCCTCTCAAGGAAAAAGGACACCAACAAAGATCCATACCCGAATTGCTTCAGGTTACCTCGTCTGCACTTGGTCAACTGCTTTTTTATACTACGAAGCACAGCATCTGCCCAGTTGAACACCTGAGGCTCAGTACACTCAATAGCATACTGGAAGTAACTCTATAACGCCATGTGAGGAGCAGAACTCCTAGCCATACGAGCTATGGTGAATAGGATAGTACGGAGGGTCAAATCTCGTACCCCCCAAATAGCTAC
>JZKD02S0836057.1:0-14362 GCA_000966675.3 Picea glauca
GAAAAGAGTTGCCAAAATACAGTGAGATACTGGCTGAAATTGCTGGACTGCCCCAACAGAGGGGAAACCAGTCCAGCCAGCCCCCCAAATCATAAGTCTGAGAAAGTTGCATGTTAAGAGAATAAACAAAGACCCTACTAATATCCAGCAAAAATAAATCTAAACACCTGTCTAATATCCTATCCACGTGGCGCGGAGGTCCTCTATCCACGGTTCTGTCTCAAAGTTGGCCGACTGGTCATCCCTGCGTCGTTCATTTCTCTCCACTTGCTCCTCGTCCTCCACTGGTCCGGTGCGCTCTGCTTCCTTCTGCTTTTCCTCTGCTTGTCGCCGAACTTTATCCATTGCAATGTCAGGGACCTCCCCCGGAGAAGAGGCAGCTGGGTCCGAGGAGAGCTCCATCTGCATGGTGGATAGTATGTGAAGAAAGGTGGCGACATTGTCTTCTCTGGCATGTAGTCGAAATTTGAGATACGCTATCTCTCTTCTGAGCTCGAAGACCAAATCAAAAAGAATGCCCAATCGCTCTTTGAAATTCTCGTTGTCTAGGTGGCTAGTAGGGTGGAGACGCGCTCGCTTGAATTCCCCAGAAGCCGCTGGTGCACTCCTCCATGTGCTCGAGTATCTGGGGAAAGACATGGTCGCCATGAAGTGCAGTCGAGGGTCCGGGGGAGAGCGCGGAGTCAGGGTCGTTCCTCGCTAGATGGTAGCCAAGGAATGAAGGAGCGTAGGCTGCGAAGGTGGCGGTGTTAGCGCGGAGCGAAAGTGCAGGGATTGCAGAGGTGGAGAGGTGGCATCGGAGGAGAAGCTTTGAGGGAGGGAGGAGGAACCAGTCGTGGGGGAGGCCAGGGGCGAGGCCTGGGGTCTGCGGGGCTTCCAGGGTGAGCCCCGCTTCGGCTTCCCTCTTAACCTTTCTCTCATGTGTGTAGGTGAGCGGGGTGAGATGGGGTCGGACCAATGATGTGGATAAATGAAGAAGAGGATAGCCGTTGTGCAAGCTTGGTGAAAAGTGTGTCGCGCAGGGAGGAGCCCGTCCGAGCACTTGCAGGTTGAAATGCCAAAACTAACAAGTCGAGCCATTATACAAGGTGCGTGGGAGCAGGGGGTGGCATAAATGCCCCTTGCTTCGGTAGTAATGCAGCATATAAATTCCATTACACTTCCGGAATAGCCTGGTACTGCAGCACGGGCCCGTCACGTGGCTCCGTGCTGCGGTGTGTTGAGTTCATTTCCAGCAGCCACCACGGGGATTTCATTAACACCCCATCCGGGGAGACATGTCTTTATACGTTTAGATAAAACCCTATTCTACCAAAATCATGATCTCTTGATGATAAGTACGATTGAGATTAATCCTATTCTAAGTCATTAATTCATGAAATGCGCTTTATTATACTCAACAACTACTAAATATAAGACTTTTCATGTTTTTTTTTAAGTGAATTGAAAAATAGAATTACTTTTTGAAATATCTTGAATCACTTCCAATGCATTCACACTAAACATTTGTTAAAGTTATTTTCCAGGCTATATTTCTGAATAAGGATATCCTTTTACCCAAATGACAAAAACTCTGGCACATAACCATAAAGTCTTAGATGGGTGCATGACAACCAGCTAACCATGCAAAAGAAAATAAGGTCAACCTACAACTATGCATAGAAATTATAGAACATAGATGATAGGGGATATAAGAGAAAGAGGGACCTAGCTACTAAAATCATGAAAATAAATATTAAATAAATAAAGGTGTTGTTCTATGATAAGAAATAGTTATGAAAAACATGAAGGAAGCAGAGAGATAAGAGCAACAAAGAACTAGATATAGAAAGCATGACAAATATGTGTGTTGGAAATGTAATATGTTAGGGTTACTCCGGTGAGGAAATATGAGACGAACAGTTGTACGAGTCCAAGAGACCTCTTGGAATATGAATCCAAGGGTCACATCATCGTACTTATACATGTATCATATTGATGAATAATGCAATTCAAGCTTATTCTAATTTATGAATTTTCCATATAGTCCTTAGGAAAGAATTTGCTATGGAAATTCTCCCTAGCTAAGTATGAGTCATCTAGAAATGCCTTTTCCCTCTACCTTCTTCCAGTATGTGCCCCTTTTCCTTTTAGTCTACCTCTCTGGTCAATTTTGTGTGTCCACTTCGCAAGTGTGCTTCCATTATGTTCCCCTTTTCCTTGTAGTATGCCTCTTTGGTCGATTATGTGTGTCTAGTTTGAAAGTATGTCATTCTTTGTGTGCGTACACAGCAGTTTGCAAGCATTAGGGTTTTACCAACTACTTTTTATTCATGTTTTGTAATTCTCACACCATGCATGTATTTTAATCATTGATGTAGTTGATATTTTTAGAATGTGTGTTTCAAGCCTAGTGTTGGTCATATGCAATCGGACCAATCTCATTGCAAATTGTCAATTAGAATGAAAAGATTCTAGAGAGGAATTCCATCTGTTTGCAGAAAAGTTTGCTATCACTGAATGGAAAATAAGAGCATTGGGATTTTATGAGTTCATCGATAATGATGAGACATAATAAATGGAGTTTCATTTCTAGTTGTTAATATGGATAACCCTTTTTGTATTTTGAATGTATAAGTTGTAATATGCAAACATATATTTTTTTTACAAAGTGGGTGATTAGGTTGAACCGATAAGGATATATGTAAGTAAGTATACTCTTGGATAGGCATTTTATGAATGATAGTGAAATGATTTTGAAATAATGGTTGGTTGTAGATTTCCTTTAAGCACCAGAAGTAATGTCCTTTTGGACATCAAACATGTATATTCATCCCTTTTGAATATAATGTTTTTTTTCTTTGAATATATGTGTGTGTGTGTGTGTGCTACACACATAAGTGTCACACTACAAAATGTCTCACTTAAGTGTCACAACTATTATACACCTAAGTGTCTCACACCAAATGTCGTGCCCAAGTGTCAAACTTAAGTGTCCCACTTGTTGGCCCTTGGTTATGGAAGCGAGAGAAGATCAAGGAAGAAAAGGGAGAATGTGAACTTCGTGGAAGACATAATGATTGTTACTGGGTCAAAGTGAGCAGAAGATCAGGAAAGATGACACGAAGTAAGGAAAATCAATTCGTTGAACAAGGAGATCAGGAATGACAGATAAGCAAGGAATAAGGATCTTGGACACTCAGCAAGAAAGAAAATCCATCGTTGGATGCTTTGGAGCACCGCATGAGAAGGAAGGAAAGATAGCCTAGCAGAGCCCTGGAAATGCAGGTCAATTTGACCTAGGGTTTTAGACACCTAGGGTTTTGGTATCTAGGGTTTTGGTATCTAGGGTTTTGGACACCTAGGTTTTGGCCTAAGGCTGTCGGTGAGCTATTGTAATGTATAAATAAAGGTATAAAGGACATGGGTCGGTTTGGTACGATATTGTTGTTGATCTAGTTGTATTGTTGATGTGAGTGAGTATTGTATCGAGAGAGAGAAGTGTTGAGTGTGAGAACCTCCTGGTATTGTAAGATCTTCAGTTGGGTGTGAAGGTCAAGTCCTGCAGTTGGTTACGTAGGAAGAGTAGAGAAAGAGAGAAGAAGAAAGAAGATATGCTAGCTAAGAGCTCAGACAAGAACTGTATGCTTTATCTTAATAAAGCATAAGCCCAGTTCCGTGGATGTATCCCTTGAGAGAGGGTGAACCACGTATATTTAGTGTTTTGTGTGACTGGTATTTTATCTCTGTCATTGATATATTGTGATTGCATTACTGCTTTAGATCTGATAAGTAGATGTGCAGAATATATCTAAGATGATAAGTGATATATGAACATTGTGTTGTTCTTGTGTTAGATCCACTTGACATTTCCTTTCGTTATAGATATCTTCGTCCTGCAACCCCCTCATAGCTACTTCGGGTGAGACTACATCTGCTTCACAAGTGTTACCGAAAGGGCTAGTAGTTAGGTCTTGTTGGTGCGCTCTTGGAGCTAAACCCTAGGTCTACCCCTGTCCCAACAAATGGTTCTGTTGTCGGGACTGAAATCTTCTTGAGGGAATGTCAAGGTGGTTTCCATCGAAGACAGAGATTCAAAAGTGGATAGAAGATCAAAAAAAGGACTTCACTGAAGCTCAAAACAAGAACCCTAATATTATCTCAGAAGATTGGCTGGAGAAATATATATTTCTGATATACACGAAATTTTGTTTGGAGGAATCCATCAGGAACTATATGAGTGGATAGCTAGATTAGCAGATACCCAGTTTGAGATCCAATCTAGACCTCCTGTGGTTTGGACATCAGAGCTGATCAAGAATTTCAAAAGAGTTGATAGCGTTGTATCTCGAGCATTAGATCACTGGTTCGATAGCACCATTGGAGGTTACATCACAAAGTTCATTGTTGACAGAGTAGAATCATACAGCCAAACCGACAGATATTTCTTTAAGGGACCTAGAGGGAAATTTTTCAATTTTTTGAAGCTGAGAATCAAGATGTTATTGCATGAGAAGAACATCTTGAAGATACAATAGATTGGTAGGATCAAGAAAGGCTAATGTTCAAGAATTTGGACAGTGACATCAACACAGAAGATGGACATACATGCAGTGGGAGAGTGTTCCGAGAAGTTCACCTTGCAAACCTATTTAAGAAGAACTACGAGGAGGATGGTTTCTACAGTGGAGAAGAGGAAGAATTGATAGATGAAGAACATTCAGAACCCACTAGGGAAGAGGAAGGAGAATATGAAGATCTTTGTCGAAGAGAACCCGAAATCTTAGAAATTGCATAGACCATCAAAGTAAGTACTATCACCCCTCCTGTTGATTCAGTAATATTAAGCAACCAGAGTAATCCCAGTCACCAGAGTGTCCAGAGCACTATCAATAGTAGTCCACCACATATTCAGTTAGGAACTCTAGTAAGATCTATGGCAGATGAGATGAGGCTTCCTATCTTTAGGGGAGATGGATCTGAAGATCCTAACCAACACTGGTTCCTATGTGAAGCCATATGGAATATTAAAAATTTCACTGATGAAGCTATCAAAAGAACCTAGTTTAGAACTACTCTAAGGGATCGCACACTAAGTTGGTACATAAATCTTGTCCAAGGAATTGAACAGCCTAAACCACTGAATCATATTAAGAATGTGTTGATTGCAAAGTTCAATAAACCCAAGTCAGAGTCACAATGTATTATAGAGATAAAAGAGATCAAGCAGAAGGTGGTTGAACCTATTTGAGAATTCGACCAGAGATTCAAGACCTTAACAGGCCGATAGACCTTTCAAATCCTTGATGAGTAGAACAAGGAATGGTTCATTGCTTCCCTTCTACCACACATCAAAGTTCCCCTGATGCAACAGAAGATTTCTTTGTAGACTGAGGCACTAGAGATTGCCATGAAGTTAGAATCATCCCCTATGGGAGAATCCATCTCAGGTATGAGCCAGATCTTGAGTCAGCTAACTAGTTTGTCTCTACAAGTCGAAGATATGAAGAAAGACAAGGGAAAAGACAAAAGAGAAGACATTTGGTGTGTCAGATGCAGATAAAAAGGCCATGAAAAGGAACATTTCCCTCTATTCAATGAATACTTGGCTTCTTGAGCTCTGAGCCCTTTGAAGCAAGTCACCTTACCTTGGTGCGAGGTATGCAAAAAAAGATATCGCCCTGGTGAGTGCTACTACATGCAAAAGTATGTTCAAACACCTACAAATTTGTATTGCACATTATGTAAGTCCATAGGACACGATGATAGGGATTGTAGGGATTACGATCTCATGCATGAAAGATCGAGAGACATATATAAGATTCAAGAGGAAGTACAGAAAGAAGGAAACACTACGTAGTATAACTCTCCTAGGAGAGGAAACTTGAATCCTCGCGGTGGATTCAGAGGAAGAGGATGAGGAGGAGGAATGGGTCGAGACTAAGGATAGATAATCTTCTATAACTGCACACAACTAGAACACCTTGCAAGGGATTTTTAGAACCCTTGTACTACTTGCAGCTACTGCAACTCATTTGACCATGTTATAGAAGATTGTCATGTGCTGCTAGCTAAGCTTCAAGAAAGACGAGGACCTCAGCAGAACCTGCAAGTGCAACTGATATATGTTGAGCCTCATGGAGAAAACCCTAAAGTGACTGTTATAACAAGAGGAGGCGTTGTTACAGGATATGACAGAATGACCCAAGGGAAGACCACAAAAGATTCAGGAATCAGGAAAGCTACATAGAGGACACAAACCTTTGATGAAAAGAGAGAAAGACAAATATTTGAGGAAGCCAGGAAAGAATTCAGAGGAGACCGAGGCTCTTCATCAAAGACAAGACCAGAAGTGAGAGAATATGGAATGCCTCTAGAATTTGATCAGTCCGCTTCGCCAAAATAAGGAAAAGAGTTAAGCAAGCTCATGGAATTTTCATATACTTGTATTAAGTTGATTCGGGATGAAAGTGTTGTACAAGAATTACAAAATTTAATTAGATAATATGAGCTAGGAAAGATAGACCCCTTACTAAATAGGGTAGTACACCAAATTGCAAGGAAGAGAAGGACAAATAAGTAATTACATTTGAATGCTCAAATAGGAGAATATGAGATAGATTATGTAGTCCTCGACTTAGGGTCGGAGGTCAATGTCATGACGAAGCAAACCTGGGCACTGATGGGAAAACCGAATTTGATCTATTCCCCTATCAGGCTTAGGATGGCTAATCAACAAGTTGTCAGCCCATTTGGATGATTGAAGCATGTCCCTGTGGACATAGATGGAGTAAGAACATTTGCAGATTTTTAGGTAATTGAAATAGTTGATGGCATTTTCCCTTACCCTGCACTATTAGGAATTGATTGGGCCTTCAATAACTCTATTGTTGTTGACTTATAGAAAAGACGTATGACTTTTGAAAGAAATTTCCTTAGGTTCATTGCACCCTTATATCCAGATGAAGGTCAGTGATACATAGAGACCATCAGAGAATAAGACTGTGCATACGAACTAGAAAACATCTACAAGCTAACAGCCAAACAACAAGATTACATTAATCCTACAATTGATGGAAACTTAAGGTGGCTAAGAGATAGCACATGTTCATCAGGCTTAGAAGAGGCACTGGAGAACTGGAAAAATAAGATGTATGAATTATCTACAAGAATATGTGCTAGACTAACCAGAGAAGTTTGTTGGATCGACACAACAGTAAGTAACTTACCCACCTATGATGGTCTAAATCCTTTAGAAACCTTCTTGTCAKACTTTGAAGAGAGTGTACCAACACAATAGAGATTATTGGCAATGGATGAGGCATTGAAAGCCACACCAGCAAGGTGGTGGGGGGCACACAAAGTAATATTATAGATTGGATACAAYGTCACACCTTGATGACAGCACGGTTCTCAGCACAAACYGGGAGATACAAAGTAAGGTACACAGGTTGAAGTTGTCTGAAGGACCATGTGTRAAGCTGTGAAGAGGCYTGGAGTGACCTTMTACAAGAAAAGTGGGTGCACAAATTCATTAATACACTYGACACCACCCCTATCAACTGGTACCTTCAAGTAGAGTTGTGCCTCATCACTACAGATTGGGAAGGTATGACTCAGAATTTTGTAACTACCTTCTTATTTGAAAGTCAATACCCGTTAGTAGATCAAGCATTAAAGATTGTGAAATAGAAAGTATTTGAAGAGGCATCTAGCCTCCCTATGGCACAAGAAGAGGACGAATGGACTGCGCCTCTCCAGAAATTGTAGGGTTGCTACAACATCAATGTCGATGAAGACGATGATCCTAGGAAGGTGAACATCGCAGAAACAGAGGGCCAAAGAGACATGGAATGACCCAGAGTTGAGCTACCATTTATTGGACAGTCGATAAAGATTCAAAAGGTCAACATTGGAATAGAGTAGACACCAAATCTCACTAATGTCAGAGATTATTGGGATGCTGCCACCATTGACAAGATTACATAATTACTACACATGTATCAGGACTTGTTTCCAACCAAGTTCATTGATATGAAGGGCATTAAAGGGCCTATGGGAGAGATGAGGATCCCTTTGAAGCCAGATCCAAGACCATTCAAATAGAGACCCTACAGATTGAACCCGAAATACAAGGAGAAATTAAAGACTGAACTCGACAGAATGCTGGAAATAGGGATTATAGAACCTATCGAAGAATCAGAGTGGATTAGCCCTATGGTGGTACAAGACAAGAAGACAGGAGAGATTAGGATATGCATAAATCTCAAAAAACTGAATGATGTATGTTTACATGACCCCTTCCCTACACCATTCATGGACGAAATGTTAGGTAATGTGGGAGGCCAGGAAGTATATTCTTTTATAGATGGATTTTCAGGATACCATAAGATTCAAATTGCTAAGGAAGATCACCATAAGACCACATTTGCAACAGAATGGGGATCCTACCAATACACAGTAATGCCATTTGAATTGAAGAACACCCCATCCATCTTTTCCAGCGTGGTGGTCAAAGCATTCAAGGAATTTCTGCATAAATTTTTGGAAGCATATTTTGATGATGGGACTGTCTTTAGTTTATTGAAGAATCATATTGAATGTCTAAGACTAATGTTGGATAAATGCAGGCAATGCCAAATTGCTTTGAACCTGAAGAAATGCATTTTATTTTTACCATTTGGAGTCCTGTTAGGACATATTGTATGCAAGCAAGGATTGTTGGTAGATCCATCCAAGATCACCATTATAGTTTATCTACCCCCTCCTACGTCATTCAAATAGTTGCGCACTACGTTAGGACACACGGGCTACCACAAAAAGTTCATCAAGGGATATGCTCAGATTACAGTGCCCATGGAGAAGTTGTTGAAGAAGAATTGTCAGTTTAGCTGGATAGAAGAATGCCAGCAGAGCTTCGACACACTAAAACAAAAAATGGTTACTATGCCCATTCTGTTTTTCCCAGATTGGACCAAGGATTTTCATGTGCATGTCAATGCATCTTCCATTTCTTTAGGAGTTGTGTTAGCACAACCAGGAATAGGAGATATTGACCACCCGTTAGCTTTTGTTATCAGGAAGTTGTCAACTGTTGAGATCAACTACACCACCACTAAGGGAGAAGGGTTAGCCATGGTGTATGCATTAAAAAAAAATTGCCACTACTTGTTGGGAGGACACTTTAAAATGTTTATTGATCACTCCGCGCTGAAATACCTAGTCAACAAGACAGTGTTGGGGGGAAGGATATGCAGATGGATTCTATTGTTTCAAGAATATGATTTTGAGATCCTAGTAAAGCCAAGGAGAATGAACAAAGGTCCTGACCACTTGTCAAGGATGGAACATGGCGAAGAGCCCACTAGTTTAGAGGATACACTATCGGATGCACAGCTACTAGACATTAGAAATATCGATGACCACTTCGCAGAGATAGTGCAGTTTTTATCAACAGGAATAGAACCTAGTGAGTATAAAATTCCTTAGAAGAAACAGTTAGTTGTGCATGCTGTTGATTTCTCACTTATAGTTGGACAGCTATACAATATGGGACCTAAGGAGATACTAAGGAGATGTGTTATGGATATAGAGCGACCACTAATCCTTGTCAAATCTCATGAAGGCATCGCAGGAGGACATTATGCAGGAAAAGAAACTGCGCAGAAGGTTATGAGAGTTGGCCTTTGGTGGCCTACCTTACACAGAGATGCTAAAGACTATTCGAGAGCCTTCGATGTATGCCAAAGAGTTGGGAAACTGTCCAGAAGAGATGAAATTCCATTAGCATTGCATCTAAGCCTACAAGCATTTGAAAAATGGGTCATCGACTTTGTTGGACCTATAAACCCACCGGGAAAGTGCACAGGAGAAAGATATATAATTGCAGCTACAGAGTACTTGACCAGATGGGCCGAAGCAAGAGTAGTTAAGGAATGTAGTGCAGCTACAGTTGCGAGCTTCATATTTTATGACATCATAACTAGGTTTGGATGCCCAAAGATCCTTATGAGTGATCAAGGAACACATTTCATCAATAAGATAGTTGAAGCCCTGATTGAAGAATTTGCAGTCCACCATCAGAAGAGCACCCCGTACCATCCACAAGTGAATGGGACAGTTGAAGCATTCAACAATATTTTGGAAACAACATTAACCAAGATTTGTAGTGTGAACAGGGATGATTGGGATTTGAGAGTACCAGCGGTGTTATGGGCCAATAGAACTACATGCAAAAAACTAACAATGCAAACCCCTTTCAAGTTGGTATATGGTATTGAAGTTGTTGTTCCAATGGAATATTTGGTGCCAAGACTAATACCTGTTGCCTTTACAGATATGGATGACCCATGCATCGTTCAAGAGAGGCTTTCACAGCTTGTTGAACTAGAGGAAGATAGATTCATTGTAGGATTCCATCAGCAGGTTCAAAAGGAAAGAGAGAAGGCCTATCATGACAAACACATCAAGAAGAAGGCATTCAAACAAGGTGATCTAGTACTGGTATATGAAAAAAAGTTCATAAAACATTCTGGGAAGTTCAGAACACATTGGCTAGGGCCGTATGAGCTCACTTATGTTACAGAAGGAGGAGTTGCGCAACTGATCTAAAAATGAAGAAGACTTGTAAACTTGGAAATATTTGCAAGTAAAGTTTATGTGTTAAAAGCAAATGGATCAACTTTTCAACACATATTAAAAGGATTTACTCATTTAAGNGACACCACCCCTATCAACTGGTACCTTCAAGTAGAGTTGTGCCTCATCACTACAGATTGGGAAGGTATGACTCAGAATTTTGTAACTACCTTCTTATTTGAAAGTCAATACCCGTTAGTAGATCAAGCATTAAAGATTGTGAAATAGAAAGTATTTGAAGAGGCATCTAGCCTCCCTATGGCACAAGAAGAGGACGAATGGACTGCGCCTCTCCAGAAATTGTAGGGTTGCTACAACATCAATGTCGATGAAGACGATGATCCTAGGAAGGTGAACATCGCAGAAACAGAGGGCCAAAGAGACATGGAATGACCCAGAGTTGAGCTACCATTTATTGGACAGTCGATAAAGATTCAAAAGGTCAACATTGGAATAGAGTAGACACCAAATCTCACTAATGTCAGAGATTATTGGGATGCTGCCACCATTGACAAGATTACATAATTACTACACATGTATCAGGACTTGTTTCCAACCAAGTTCATTGATATGAAGGGCATTAAAGGGCCTATGGGAGAGATGAGGATCCCTTTGAAGCCAGATCCAAGACCATTCAAATAGAGACCCTACAGATTGAACCCGAAATACAAGGAGAAATTAAAGACTGAACTCGACAGAATGCTGGAAATAGGGATTATAGAACCTATCGAAGAATCAGAGTGGATTAGCCCTATGGTGGTACAAGACAAGAAGACAGGAGAGATTAGGATATGCATAAATCTCAAAAAACTGAATGATGTATGTTTACATGACCCCTTCCCTACACCATTCATGGACGAAATGTTAGGTAATGTGGGAGGCCAGGAAGTATATTCTTTTATAGATGGATTTTCAGGATACCATAAGATTCAAATTGCTAAGGAAGATCACCATAAGACCACATTTGCAACAGAATGGGGATCCTACCAATACACAGTAATGCCATTTGAATTGAAGAACACCCCATCCATCTTTTCCAGCGTGGTGGTCAAAGCATTCAAGGAATTTCTGCATAAATTTTTGGAAGCATATTTTGATGATGGGACTGTCTTTAGTTTATTGAAGAATCATATTGAATGTCTAAGACTAATGTTGGATAAATGCAGGCAATGCCAAATTGCTTTGAACCTGAAGAAATGCATTTTATTTTTACCATTTGGAGTCCTGTTAGGACATATTGTATGCAAGCAAGGATTGTTGGTAGATCCATCCAAGATCACCATTATAGTTTATCTACCCCCTCCTACGTCATTCAAACAATTGCGCACTACGTTAGGACACACAGGCTACCACAAAAAGTTCATCAAGGGATATGCTCAGATTACAGTTCCCATGGAGAAGTTGTTGAAGAAGGATTGTCAGTTTAGCTGGATAGAAGAATGCCAGCAAAGCTTCGACACACTAAAACAAAAAATGGTTACTATGCCCATTCTGTTTTTCCCAGATTGGACCAAGGATTTTCATGTGCATGTCAATGCATCTTCCATTGCTTTAGGAGTTGTGTTAGCACAACCAGGAATAGGAGATATTGACCACCCGTTAGCTTTTGCTATCAGGAAGTTGTCAACTGTTGAGATCAACTACACCACCACTAAGGGAGAAGGGTTAGCCATGGTGTACGCATTAAAAAAAAAATTCCACTACTTGTTGGGAGGACACTTTAAAATGTTTATTGATCACTCTGTGCTGAAATACCTAGTCAACAAGACAGTGTTGGGGGGAAGGATATGCATATGGCTTCTATTGTTTCAAGAATATGATTTTGAGATCCTAGTAAAGCCAAGGAGAATGAACAAAGGTCCTGACCACTTGTCAAGGATGGAACATGGCGAAGAGCCCACTAGTTTGGAGGATACACTATCGGATGCACAGCTACTAGACATTAGAAATATCGATGACCACTTCGCAGAGATAGTGCAGTTTTTATCAACAGGAATAGAACCTAGTGAGTATAAAATTCCTTAGAAGAAACAGTTAGTTGTGCATGCTGTTGATTTCTCACTTATAGTTGGACAGCTATACAATATGGGACCTAAGGAGATACTAAGGAGATGTGTTATGGATATAGAGCGACCACTAATCCTTGTCAAATCTCATGAAGGCATCGCAGGAGGACATTATGCAGGAAAAGAAACTGCGCAGAAGGTTATGAGAGTTGGCCTTTGGTGGCCTACCTTACACAGAGATGCTAAAGACTATTCGAGAGCCTTCGATGTATGCCAAAGAGTTGGGAAACTGTCCAGAAGAGATGAAATTCCATTAGCATTGCATCTAAGCCTACAAGCATTTGAAAAATGGGTCATCGACTTTGTTGGACCTATAAACCCACCGGGAAAGTGCACAGGAGAAAGATATATAATTGCAGCTACAGAGTACTTGACCAGATGGGCCGAAGCAAGAGTAGTTAAGGAATGTAGTGCAGCTACAGTTGCGAGCTTCATATTTTATGACATCATAACTAGGTTTGGATGCCCAAAGATCCTTATGAGTGATCAAGGAACACATTTCATCAATAAGATAGTTGAAGCCCTGATTGAAGAATTTGCAGTCCACCATCAGAAGAGCACCCCGTACCATCCACAAGTGAATGGGACAGTTGAAGCATTCAACAATATTTTGGAAACAACATTAACCAAGATTTGTAGTGTGAACAGGGATGATTGGGATTTGAGAGTACCAGCGGTGTTATGGGCCAATAGAACTACATGCAAAAAACTAACAATGCAAACCCCTTTCAAGTTGGTATATGGTATTGAAGTTGTTGTTCCAATGGAATATTTGGTGCCAAGACTAATACCTGTTGCCTTTACAGATATGGATGACCCATGCATCGTTCAAGAGAGGCTTTCACAGCTTGTTGAACTAGAGGAAGATAGATTCATTGTAGGATTCCATCAGCAGGTTCAAAAGGAAAGAGAGAAGGCCTATCATGACAAACACATCAAGAAGAAGGCATTCAAACAAGGTGATCTAGTACTGGTATATGAAAAAAAGTTCATAAAACATTCTGGGAAGTTCAGAACACATTGGCTAGGGCCGTATGAGCTCACTTATGTTACAGAAGGAGGAGTTGCGCAACTGATCTAAAAATGAAGAAGACTTGTAAACTTGGAAATATTTGCAAGTAAAGTTTATGTGTTAAAAGCAAATGGATCAACTTTTCAACACATATTAAAAGGATTTACTCATTTAAGACACAAATAAACAGCAGCATAATCAATGAACATAAGCACATAAACACATCAACTGATAAAGGAGTTCACCCTTCTCTTGGGCTACATCTCCTAGTCCATCTTCCAATGGATCATTATTATTAATTTCTTAAAGTGCTCAAAAATGTGCTTTACAATGCTCAAATTGATCAACAGACTACTCCAATGGCTTCAAAGTGTCCAAAAACCCCTAGCTGGGCTTTTTCGGCACCTCGTTTGGCCAAAAAACGAAGAAGTTAGGCTTCTTGGAAGTCTCCTCTTCAAGCTTGTTGTCTCTGCATCTACAAATCGCACCATTGTTTTATGAACCTAGCACACACGCTTATTTAAGTGAAAAAACCTGGCACCAGGTGCAATCGCGCCAACGGTGCGAATTGTAGGATGGTTATGGTCGCGCCAGCCCCTAACCGCCTAGCACTCGGGCACATGAGGTCCACGATATGACCTTGGGCTATATAAAAAGGACTAACTGT
>JZKD02S0836068.1:0-14362 GCA_000966675.3 Picea glauca
ATAGTGGGCCTTATTTAATAATATAGTGGACCTAGTCCACCTTACATTGAATGACCTCCACTATTATCACTATGGGCCCTCTGGGCCCCCCCACTACCTCTCTAGCTGCCTTACACTCTAGGCTAGGGTTTAGGCTAAGAGGGTGTACGCTCTTATACTTCTCTTAGCAAACCCTTGTCTAAGCAATAAGATGAAGCATAAAGTGATGAAGACTAAGGTGGGTGTTTATGCTCTTATACTTCCCACCTAGTTCCTAGCACAATAACCTTGACTTGAAACAAATGATAGCAAGAAAGTAAAAAACCATACCAATTCAAGGAAAAATGCCAAGATAATCCACCACAATAGCAATAGAATAGCTTTCCAAGGTTAGCGCGTCACTTCTTCCATCAACCATTCATAAGTATAGCCATACACAAGTGCACAAGAGATAAAAGAGCCAAGAGGGCCGAAAATTTCAGACCAAGTCTCTCACAAGAGGGAGAGTTATGATTAAAATGAGATCTTATGATCTCTATTTATACAAAATTTAGTTAACATAGCTTGTCCACAAAATAAGGAGTAAAACACAAGATTAGGGGTGAACAACCCTAATATTGCCCCCTTAACAAAGTAATATTAAAAAGTTCACTTAAAATTTTACTTTTTGCACAAATTAAACCCTAATTTAGGAGGTTGTCATCCCTTTAGGGGACATTTTGCCACTTTGAGGAAGTCGTTTGTGTTGGAGAAGCATGGATGGGCCTCCAAAGGCCATGTGTCAAGCATCTAGGCACTCATATCATGGTGAAGACCCTTCTCCTCCTCAAACGTCCACGTGTCAAAAAATGGCACCTCACCACCATGCCCTAGCCCCCAAGATCATGACGTCAAGCTCAAAAATGGAACGTTTCACCCCTCTTGGGAAAATCGTTTGGAAAGTAATGGGTGGGCTAGGTTGTCCAAATTATCATCAAGGCCGTCCAAGTCATCTCTCTTTCATCTAGCATGCGGGCCCCTAACATCCAACCTGTGGGCTTGTAGCCCCATGGAAGCCCAAGCTAGGCTTGTTCTCCCAAAACTGTCCACCAGCTAGGTCCTGCAAAGACAAATGCACACGCCCTCCAAGGATCTCAAGTCATAACATCATGATAAGTGGATCCAATCAATAAATAAGCCATCTAAGCATGTGCANAGCATGGATGGGCCTCCAAAGGCCATGTGTCAAGCATCTAGGCACTCATATCATGGTGAAGACCCTTCTCCTCATCAAACGTCCATGTGTCAAAGAGTGGCACCTCACCACCATGCCCTGGCCCCCAAGATCATGACGTTAAGCTCAAAAGTGGAACGTTTTGCCCCTCATGGGCAAATCGTTTGGCAAGTAGGGGGTGGGCTAAGTCGTCCAAGTCATCATCAAGGCCATCCAAGTCTGATCTTTCTCATCTGGTATGCGGGCCCCTGGCATCCAACCTGTGGGCTTGTAGCCCCATGGAAGCCCAAGCTAGGCTTGTTCTCCCAAAACTATCCACCGGCTAGGTCCTGCAAAGACAAATGAACATGCCCTCCAAGGATCTCAAGTCATAACATCATGATAAGTTAATCCAATCAAAAAGTAAGCCATCCGAGCATGTGCATCAAAGATCACCATATCAAACAATTAACATCTCAAAGACACTATGCGACTTGTCAAGCTTAAGTATGGGAGGGTTGACGAGGTGTCATATTGGGTAGATCTTGCCCTAGGTCAAGGAGAGCTTCTAAGTTCTGAGAGGTCCCTCTCTAAGCCATGTAAAGTGTATGAGATGGATGGGGTCAAGACTCAATGGACATAGGTCTCATGACATACTAGGGGTCATAGTGTCTCATTCATGGGTGACTTTGTAGAGGGTGTGTGGTACCTTCGTCTGCAATGTACTTTTTCCAAGCCCAGCATTTGCCTTTTATCTTTCTTTCTTTATACTTTCTTTCATAATACCATAAGGATAGATTGAAGGTCACTGCCCTGGCGTGGTGACCAGGTGGTGGCAATGTCACCCACAAATACCTAATGGAAATGAGAAGGTTGGCTCGTGATGAGACCCCTTTTCTCTCAGCCATGCAACTGAGAGTCACTGTCCTGGTTTGGTGACCATATGATGACAATGTCAAACCACTAGATATCCGTGGACGTGATAGGTCGGCTCGTGATGAGACCTCATATCCTTCAACTAACCTTTTAAGCATTTTTCATTGTATTGTGGGTCCCCTTTTATTCAGAGATAAGTGTTTCAATGCTTTCTTGGTTGATCCCTAGGCGAAGCATCTAGAAGGTTTATATAAGGCTTTTATCTTTTACCCAACACCAACCCCTCTAGGCCTTTAGCCCCTTCTTCCCATAGAATGAGGGACAACCCCTTCTTGGGTCAATACACCCTAAAAACCGAAGAGATGAGGAAATGGAGGGGAATAATGATGGAAAATGGTAAGTATGGTCGGGAACGGTACAATGGCTCATTAAGGGAGTTCCCAGTAGCAAACCCATTCCCAAAGAATACCACTTACTAAGGCACAATGTCAACCACCAAGGTGAAGCAAGGCAAGAGGTATCATGAAATCTAGTGCAATCTAAGATACAACATAATCAAATGGCTTAAATATTGAAATGATGCTCACCATAATACTGATTTGTACCTCATGGAGCAAGGCCCACTACCTTCCGGAAGCCAACTGTTGTGGTGGATGCCATCTGTAAACCTATGACCATCTGTGGTGGTGAATGGGTTTTCCATCTGTGCAAAAGGGTACTGCTGGTCATGTAGTCTCTCGGCCCTCCATATCTGCAACCTGAGGGCCTCGAGACATCATCTCCTTAGTTATCCACAAAATGGAGATAACACACACCTCAACTAACAAATCAGCAAACTATCACAAGTGCATATCGCCTCTCTCAAGCAAATTTGTCCAAAACAATTAGCTTTTGGACCCCGTTAAGAGCATTTCGAGTATACCAATGATGATGCTCTTGATCCCACAAATCCTTCTAGAAGAAGAGACCTTTCTTTGACAATGTTTTGCTAGAAAACCTAAAGGAAAGATTGGCATGTCCATCGAGGGAAGACAACGTCCAAACTGGTTGTGACACCAAATCCAAGCATCTTGAGCCCTTCAAACTGCCAAGAAAGAAAAACGAACAAAACATGCCAAGCTTCCCATACCCTCTTAAGAGAGGCATAACTAAAATCATGAAGGCTTGAGCATTCCCAATCATGTCACACAACTAAAATGAACCTTTAATACTGTGAATGTGTTGATCCTACATAATCCAATGTTGAACTAAGATTTTCCAAAGAGCATCCCCCTCCACATGAGCACCACCCATTTTCTTACCAAAATCGCCCCTTTCTGTCTTATGTTGAGAATCCCCAAACCCCCATTGGTCCCTTGGTAATGTGCAAACATCACATGCCACCAAGTGAACGCCCTTTCCCCCCTTACTTGCCCCAAAGAAAACTTCTGAGAATGTGCTCCAACCATCTGTATGCTACTTGGAATGGGAACATAGGAGAGGAATAATAGATGTGCCTAGCCACCAAAATCTTGTCAACAACTATTACCTTCCCTGCAAAAAGAAGATCAAGGTGATTCCAAGTCTGAAGTTTTTTCTCAAAATTGGCCATGATCGACCTCCACTAGTCTGTAGACCAAAGGGAATTCCCAAGTATGGAATGATCTCACCAAGTTTAATAAACTTCCACTTATGCAACCAATGAGGGGGTCCATCCTGACCCACAAGAAAGGCCTCTATCTTCTCCTTGTATTGTAGCAACCTCCAACAAATAGCCAAGGGCATCTGCTACATTTACATACAAATAGGGGGCAAAGAGGCATCCTTGTTGAATATGGCATTGCAATTGAATAGAGTCAAATAGCACATCATTCACACTAACTCTAGACAATGCGTACGAAAAAAGGGACACCACTGCCTAAGAATAAAAGGATCCAAACCCCAACTAGTCCAACATGATAAGGAAGAAATCCCATTTAATTATGTCATACGTTTTATAAAAGTCAATTTTCAAAAATAGCACCTTCTGATTGGACCCACACTCATTCTAACCCCTCTTGAGGAGTTGTGAGATTATCAAGAGTAAATGCACTGCATAAAACCAATTTTCTCCTTGCGAACTATCCGAGAAACCAAAACCCATATCCTCCTTGCCAAAGCTTTTGCTAGAATTTTGTAAGAGACATTAAGAAGATTTTGTAAGAGACATTAAGAAGTGTAATTGGATGCCACCCACCTACCAAATGCCTTTTGACCTTTAGGGATAAGTTTGATAAGACCAATAGTAACTTCTTGACAAATTTTCAAATATGCAAGGCCTACCACATGCCACATTACCTTGTATAATTCCAATGAAAGACAAACAAGATTGGAGATTTAATTCTTGAGTTCCCGCATGGCTGCCTCCAATTCATCTAACTTAAGCACCCTGGAGAGAAACATACTCTCACAAGCAACAACTTTATGGGGTACTACCTGTGTAACCAACTCCATGGAGTATCTTGCAAAGGGTCAAACCCTACCTAAGTGAAGATCTTTTGATGGTGGTCATGGAATATCCGTTGTATTGCTAGCTTGTCCTCTGCTTGTACTTTAACCGATGAAAGAAAAACATGGGCGCATCCCCATTATCCATTTATATGTTTGTTGTTAGTAATCTTAAATCATTGAAGATTTTTCTACAATTATTGCCAAGTTTAAGATTTTGAGTTGCTTTAGTTTCTAAATTTTCAGATCTAGTTCCAGATTTCAGATCACCTATACTGAGTGTTTGGTAACTCTCACTCATAAGATTCAATCATCAAGGATTGTAACTCCTTTTTTTTTGGATTCCTATAGTATGTAAATTGGCTATAAAAAAGGCTCTTACGCATGAGAGCAGGGGCTTTGGTGAAGTGTGTTATGCAGGTAGTCTAGAAGAGACTATTTGGGCCAAGAGAAACGTTCATACTACCTTGAATTGAAATGATGTTGCCATTCTTTTCGATGAACATAATCCCTAAGAGCAACATTCTCAACTAAAGGTTGTGACAATACAATAAATTTGACCCAAATCTTGTCTCCATCCTTTCCCCATCTTTTGTTGAGAGTGATGAATCATGATGTAAATTCCCCAAAGATTTTAAGGGTAGCCAACACTACAACTACACCACATGATGAATTTACCTATAACCCTACAACACTACAAGTCACTGATACCTTTTCTCTACACATGTATAACTCCAATGCAAGAATCCCTTTAGCATGACTCATACAACCCTTGTGTGCAACAGGTTTGGCCCCACCTTTTTTAATCACAATATCTATTAAGCATGTCTTGTCATGTTTGGGTCTGGTTTGATTGCTACTTCATGTTTAATACCTCCATGGTTACAAGGAGCATAACTGTCTTCCTTGGTGTCTTCATGAAATATAGCCCCTTGCAGTGTATTTCCGTATGCTATGAAATCCTTATATTGTTTGGTTCCAATGGAAGAATCAAAAGGTCTATACTCTACTTCAGCTATTAAGTACCTATGAGACACATGATCTAAAAATGGTTGCACATATTTGAAATATATGAGTTGTCCACCAAAATCTGCCTTACTATTTGAACCATCTCAGATGCACGTTTGAGATTAATAGTTTGATCATGATCCCCAACAATATTTCCATTATGCAATTTTGTAATCCTTCATAGTTCAGCCGAATCTTCTTTTCCATCACCAAGCTTAACAAACACTGAAAATAAGGTTGATTAAGCACCCTCAAATTCTTTGGCATTCAAGCTGTTGTCTGGGCTGTCAAGTTCATTCTTATGATCCTCAGCATGATCTGTATTTTCCTTGCAAGTTGCAGATTCCTCTCCTATAAAATCTTCAAGTTCTCGCTGATCTTCTTCGTAAAGCTGAACATATTCTAAAATATTTATTCAGGAGATTTTTAATTATAAGATTACCATAAGCCTTGAATAATAGATGAACTTATGCCACTCACTGTCTCAAAAGCTTTTGGACAACAAACTGGAAACCAAAAGGCACATGCAAGGCAGCTCTAACAGAACTAGAGCAGATTGCATCTATCAATAGAACTTAAGGATCGGAAACATCATATTCAATATGTTGTAGACAGACCAAGAGATCGATTTTGTCGGCAATATGTCCTTTCCCAGATTTATTCTAGAGAAGGCATTGTGCAACTGATTGGAAATACATACCTAAGTGGGAGGAGCAAGGAACTATTTTGGGACGTACATCCAATGCCTTATTTATCTTTCCATTGCCCAGGCATTATTCTTGAAATTGAGCCTGCTTGCAAAACTTGTTGCAACTGTGTTGGTTGCAAGAGACAAGGGGGTAAAACAATTGATTACAAGGCTGACAGAGATAGTCATAATTTGGTTATCAAAAAAACAGGACTTTGGAGAGGTGCTTGAGGATGTTTTACATCCCTTACTCAGTTTGGAATCCAGTAAATTATCTTGGATGTGCACTTTAGAAGCCAAATTGCAAAGTTTGGATGTTACACTTATAAACGTATAAATCGGAGCGTCTCATCCATAATAATGACCCTTGTTATCAGTGCATTGGCTGCAAGAGGGATGCATATTAAGTCTACACATTCTGTGGTTGTTTACATCTTACAGCCAAACCAAGAACCCATGTATTTGTTGATTGAGGAAGGATGGTAGTAAATCTGCTTAGAATTGTTTGGTATTAAAGATGACAAGGGCAACGTGAATAAAAACTTTATGTGGATGAGAGAAGATAATTGGGGACAGGCACCTCCGGGTTTAAACTTTCAAGGACTGGGCATGGATTCTTCGAAGAAGATGCAACATAGATTTGAGTCTAAGTAACAGGAATCAAACCAGATGTGTGCATGGAAATGGTTGCAGAAAATAGGAAGTTGAAACATTGCAAGAAATCAAGAGTGTTGATCTTTCAAACAGCCTTTGCAATTTCAACAACAACAACCTCTTCAGTTTCAAAAACTTCGTCACAATCACTACTACAAAGGAAAATTTGAAAGCATCTGCCATCAACAAATCTACAACATACTCTTCAATGGGAAGCACAGAACTTGCAGCAACAACAGACACAATAACATATACTTCATCAACAAGCTTCAAAAGTGCTGCTACAACAACCACAATATCATATCTTGCATCATGTTCAGAATGTGCAGCAGCAACAACCACAGAATCATCGCTTCCCGTATATTCTCTTAATTACAGGAGAAAGTGAAGAAAAGCCCACCCTTTTCATTCAATATTTTCTTTCTACATTATGCCTTTTCATTCAATATTTCTTTCTACATTATCCCAGACTGCATTGTAACATAAAGGCTGCAATGGTCTACTAACATGCAGTATTATAATGAACATTTTGTTGAAGAGAGATGAGATGCAAGTTCAAGTGATGGTCCTTGACTTCCTTTTAGTTTTCCCAGCATTGACAGCTTGGGCAGCCAATTGCAAGGGCTTTGCCATTGGTTCAGATGGACTGGTGTCTCCTGCACTAACTGGAGCCACTGTCAGCCGAGTTGGAACTTCAACAGTGGTTCTTGGCTTGAGTATGGGGCTATGCTTGGTTATTGGTTTCGTACCATTACAATACAAAATATGGGTAGTGGAAGTGTTCGACTTGAAAGTGGTTCTGAGTTCAAGTAATGAAGCTATGCTTATAGGATCTGCTAGATGTGCCACCTACATGAGCCGGAGATAGAGATGCACCTCATTTTTAGGTGCCCCCTATACTATGAGATCAGAGGACGCTGTCACTGCCTCTATAGGAACTCAGGGGGCTCCCTCTCTACTTTATTCCAGTACCAAGATCAGAGATGCCTAGCCCTCTTCATTAACCATAGATATTAGTTCCCGCACACCATGCCCTACCTTGGGATGACCAGAACAATCACCTCTTACTTTCATGTTGATCCATCAGCTCAGAGCAACAACCGGCGAGTAGAGTCCTAGAGTGCACCAGACAATAGATTGGTGAGGTCTTGTGTCTCTCCTCAACGTCTCTAGGAGATCAACCGATATCATGGAAACCGATTCGGCGGTGCCAAACCGTGCATCAGTCCATACATCCTCAGAGAGTTAGAGGGATCAGCTCCAGATGGATCCAGAGCAAGGTGCCCCCCGTTTGTCAAACTACCTCCCAGATTCAGAGGAGCATCCAAAGACCTATCCAGTGTTTCTTTCTTTCGACCTCGGATGCTAGGAGTATCCCCCACTCCTACATCCTTCCTAGGATCATACAATTGGATCCCCCGATGGTTCTTGAGGACTCCGACAGCAAGCCAGCGCCCAGTTTGCCCCCCTCACCCTCGACCATCAAACCCAGGAGACCTTGACATCATTAGCCTCATCATCAGACCTCTCTCTCATTGTCTCTCTCTCTTGACAGACTCTTGAGTTGTCCACTTCATCTTGGACATACTTGTATTTTGGATCACCGTACTTTCTGTCACGGTTATATACATGTGTTTTGAGGCTGTATTACTATAGGTTTCTTTCTTTATGTTATTTTCGGCATTATCTAGGAGTTGTGCTTGCACTCCCACATTGTATTCATACTTACTGTTTTCTTCAGTCCCATTGACCTACTTTTGTGGTCATTTGTTGGACATTAATAAAATTACATTACATTACATTAAATTACTGGTTTCCTGCCATGACAATATAAAATATGGGCAGATTGTCACAGCTTATCTGGATAATTGTTTTCCTTGTTGTTTGTGCCAGCCATCACTACAGTTTCTTTGGGGCAAACCAATTTGAACAGGGGGCACTGTTATAGTACCTCAGAATATGTTCTGTTTAATGTTTCCAGCATAGAAGATTGGTTCAAGTGATGGGGCCGTGCTTCCTTATTGGTTTCTTGCCATGACAATTAAAAATATGGNCTTCTGAGAATGTGCTCCAACCATCTGTATGCTACTTGGAATGGGAACATAGGAGAGGAATAATAGATGTGCCTAGCCACCAAAATCTTGTCAACAACTATTACCTTCCCTGCAAAAAGAAGATCAAGGTGATTCCAAGTCTGAAGTTTTTTCTCAAAATTGGCCATGATCGACCTCCACTAGTCTGTAGACCAAAGGGAATTCCCAAGTATGGAATGATCTCACCAAGTTTAATAAACTTCCACTTATGCAACCAATGAGGGGGTCCATCCTGACCCACAAGAAAGGCCTCTATCTTCTCCTTGTATTGTAGCAACCTCCAACAAATAGCCAAGGGCATCTGCTACATTTACATACAAATAGGGGGCAAAGAGGCATCCTTGTTGAATATGGCATTGCAATTGAATAGAGTCAAATAGCACATCATTCACACTAACTCTAGACAATGCGTACGAAAAAAGGGACACCACTGCCTAAGAATAAAAGGATCCAAACCCCAACTAGTCCAACATGATAAGGAAGAAATCCCATTTAATTATGTCATACGTTTTATAAAAGTCAATTTTCAAAAATAGCACCTTCTGATTGGACCCACACTCATTCTAACCCCTCTTGAGGAGTTGTGAGATTATCAAGAGTAAATGCACTGCATAAAACCAATTTTCTCCTTGCGAACTATCCGAGAAACCAAAACCCATATCCTCCTTGCCAAAGCTTTTGCTAGAATTTTGTAAGAGACATTAAGAAGATTTTGTAAGAGACATTAAGAAGTGTAATTGGATGCCACCCACCTACCAAATGCCTTTTGACCTTTAGGGATAAGTTTGATAAGACCAATAGTAACTTCTTGACAAATTTTCAAATATGCAAGGCCTACCACATGCCACATTACCTTGTATAATTCCAATGAAAGACAAACAAGATTGGAGATTTAATTCTTGAGTTCCCGCATGGCTGCCTCCAATTCATCTAACTTAAGCACCCTGGAGAGAAACATACTCTCACAAGCAACAACTTTATGGGGTACTACCTGTGTAACCAACTCCATGGAGTATCTTGCAAAGGGTCAAACCCTACCTAAGTGAAGATCTTTTGATGGTGGTCATGGAATATCCGTTGTATTGCTAGCTTGTCCTCTGCTTGTACTTTAACCGATGAAAGAAAAACATGGGCGCATCCCCATTATCCATTTATATGTTTGTTGTTAGTAATCTTAAATCATTGAAGATTTTTCTACAATTATTGCCAAGTTTAAGATTTTGAGTTGCTTTAGTTTCTAAATTTTCAGATCTAGTTCCAGATTTCAGATCACCTATACTGAGTGTTTGGTAACTCTCACTCATAAGATTCAATCATCAAGGATTGTAACTCCTTTTTTTTTGGATTCCTATAGTATGTAAATTGGCTATAAAAAAGGCTCTTACGCATGAGAGCAGGGGCTTTGGTGAAGTGTGTTATGCAGGTAGTCTAGAAGAGACTATTTGGGCCAAGAGAAACGTTCATACTACCTTGAATTGAAATGATGTTGCCATTCTTTTCGATGAACATAATCCCTAAGAGCAACATTCTCAACTAAAGGTTGTGACAATACAATAAATTTGACCCAAATCTTGTCTCCATCCTTTCCCCATCTTTTGTTGAGAGTGATGAATCATGATGTAAATTCCCCAAAGATTTTAAGGGTAGCCAACACTACAACTACACCACATGATGAATTTACCTATAACCCTACAACACTACAAGTCACTGATACCTTTTCTCTACACATGTATAACTCCAATGCAAGAATCCCTTTAGCATGACTCATACAACCCTTGTGTGCAACAGGTTTGGCCCCACCTTTTTTAATCACAATATCTATTAAGCATGTCTTGTCATGTTTGGGTCTGGTTTGATTGCTACTTCATGTTTAATACCTCCATGGTTACAAGGAGCATAACTGTCTTCCTTGGTGTCTTCATGAAATATAGCCCCTTGCAGTGTATTTCCGTATGCTATGAAATCCTTATATTGTTTGGTTCCAATGGAAGAATCAAAAGGTCTATACTCTACTTCAGCTATTAAGTACCTATGAGACACATGATCTAAAAATGGTTGCACATATTTGAAATATATGAGTTGTCCACCAAAATCTGCCTTACTATTTGAACCATCTCAGATGCACGTTTGAGATTAATAGTTTGATCATGATCCCCAACAATATTTCCATTATGCAATTTTGTAATCCTTCATAGTTCAGCCGAATCTTCTTTTCCATCACCAAGCTTAACAAACACTGAAAATAAGGTTGATTAAGCACCCTCAAATTCTTTGGCATTCAAGCTGTTGTCTGGGCTGTCAAGTTCATTCTTATGATCCTCAGCATGATCTGTATTTTCCTTGCAAGTTGCAGATTCCTCTCCTATAAAATCTTCAAGTTCTCGCTGATCTTCTTCGTAAAGCTGAACATATTCTAAAATATTTATTCAGGAGATTTTTAATTATAAGATTACCATAAGCCTTGAATAATAGATGAACTTATGCCACTCACTGTCTCAAAAGCTTTTGGACAACAAACTGGAAACCAAAAGGCACATGCAAGGCAGCTCTAACAGAACTAGAGCAGATTGCATCTATCAATAGAACTTAAGGATCGGAAACATCATATTCAATATGTTGTAGACAGACCAAGAGATCGATTTTGTCGGCAATATGTCCTTTCCCAGATTTATTCTAGAGAAGGCATTGTGCAACTGATTGGAAATACATACCTAAGTGGGAGGAGCAAGGAACTATTTTGGGACGTACATCCAATGCCTTATTTATCTTTCCATTGCCCAGGCATTATTCTTGAAATTGAGCCTGCTTGCAAAACTTGTTGCAACTGTGTTGGTTGCAAGAGACAAGGGGGTAAAACAATTGATTACAAGGCTGACAGAGATAGTCATAATTTGGTTATCAAAAAAACAGGACTTTGGAGAGGTGCTTGAGGATGTTTTACATCCCTTACTCAGTTTGGAATCCAGTAAATTATCTTGGATGTGCACTTTAGAAGCCAAATTGCAAAGTTTGGATGTTACACTTATAAACGTATAAATCGGAGCGTCTCATCCATAATAATGACCCTTGTTATCAGTGCATTGGCTGCAAGAGGGATGCATATTAAGTCTACACATTCTGTGGTTGTTTACATCTTACAGCCAAACCAAGAACCCATGTATTTGTTGATTGAGGAAGGATGGTAGTAAATCTGCTTAGAATTGTTTGGTATTAAAGATGACAAGGGCAACGTGAATAAAAACTTTATGTGGATGAGAGAAGATAATTGGGGACAGGCACCTCCGGGTTTAAACTTTCAAGGACTGGGCATGGATTCTTCGAAGAAGATGCAACATAGATTTGAGTCTAAGTAACAGGAATCAAACCAGATGTGTGCATGGAAATGGTTGCAGAAAATAGGAAGTTGAAACATTGCAAGAAATCAAGAGTGTTGATCTTTCAAACAGCCTTTGCAATTTCAACAACAACAACCTCTTCAGTTTCAAAAACTTCGTCACAATCACTACTACAAAGGAAAATTTGAAAGCATCTGCCATCAACAAATCTACAACATACTCTTCAATGGGAAGCACAGAACTTGCAGCAACAACAGACACAATAACATATACTTCATCAACAAGCTTCAAAAGTGCTGCTACAACAACCACAATATCATATCTTGCATCATGTTCAGAATGTGCAGCAGCAACAACCACAGAATCATCGCTTCCCGTATATTCTCTTAATTACAGGAGAAAGTGAAGAAAAGCCCACCCTTTTCATTCAATATTTTCTTTCTACATTATGCCTTTTCATTCAATATTTCTTTCTACATTATCCCAGACTGCATTGTAACATAAAGGCTGCAATGGTCTACTAACATGCAGTATTATAATGAACATTTTGTTGAAGAGAGATGAGATGCAAGTTCAAGTGATGGTCCTTGACTTCCTTTTAGTTTTCCCAGCATTGACAGCTTGGGCAGCCAATTGCAAGGGCTTTGCCATTGGTTCAGATGGACTGGTGTCTCCTGCACTAACTGGAGCCACTGTCAGCCGAGTTGGAACTTCAACAGTGGTTCTTGGCTTGAGTATGGGGCTATGCTTGGTTATTGGTTTCGTACCATTACAATACAAAATATGGGTAGTGGAAGTGTTCGACTTGAAAGTGGTTCTGAGTTCAAGTAATGAAGCTATGCTTATAGGATCTGCTAGATGTGCCACCTACATGGGCCAGAGATAGAGATGCACCTCATTTTTAGGTGCCCCCTACACTATGAGATCAGAGGACGCTGTCACTGCCTCTATAGGAACTCAGGGGCCTCCCTCTCTACTTTATTCTAGTACCAAGATCAGAGATGCCTAGCCCGCTTCATTAGCCATAGATATTAGTTCCCGCACACCATGCCCCACCTTGGGATGACCAGAACGATCACCTCTTACTTTCATGTTGATCCATCAGCTCAGAGCAACAACCGGCGAGTAGAGTCCTAGAGTGCACCAGACAATAGATTGGTGAGGCCTCGTGTCTCTCCTCAGCGTCTCTAGGAGATCAACCGATATCATGGAAACCGATTCGGCGGTGCCAAACCGTGCATCAGTCCATACATCCTCAGAGAGTTAGAGGGATCAGCTCCAGAGGGATCCAGAGCAAGGTGCCCCCGGTTCGTCAAACTACCTCCCCGATTCAGAGGAGCAGCCAAAGACCTATCCAGTGTTTCTTTCTTTCAACCTCGGATGCTAGGAGTATCCCCCACTCCTACATCCTTCCTAGGATCATACAATTGGATCCCCCGATGGTTCTTGAGGACTCCGACAGCAAGCCAGCGCCCAGTTTGCCCCCCTCACCCTCAACCATCAAACCTAGGAGACCTTGACATCATTAGCCTCATCATCAGACCTCTCTCTCATTGTCTCTCTCTCTTGACAGACTCTTGAGTTGTCCACTTCATCTTGGACATACTTGTATTTTTGATCACCGTACTTTCTGTCACGGTTATATACATGTGTTTTGAGGCTGTATTACTATAGGTTTCTTTCTTTATGTTATTTTCGGCATTATCTAGGAGTTGTGCTTGCACTCCCACATTGTATTCATACTTACTGTTTTCTTCAGTCCCATTGACCTACTTTTGTGGTCATTTGTTGGACATTAATAAAATTACATTACATTACATTAAATTACTGGTTTCCTGCCATGACAATATAAAATATGGGCAGATTGTCACAGCTTATCTGGATAATTGTTTTCCTTGTTGTTTGTGCCAGCCATCACTACAGTTTCTTTGGGGCAAACCAATTTGAACAGGGGGCACTGTTATAGTACCTCAGAATATGTTCTGTTTAATGTTTCCAGCATAGAAGATTGGTTCAAGTGATGGGGCCGTGCTTCCTTATTGGTTTCTTGCCATGACAATTAAAAATATGG
>JZKD02S0836112.1:0-14361 GCA_000966675.3 Picea glauca
GCAATGCACTTCCAAACTCATACACATTTAAATTATGTGAAACAAACATTGATAGAAGTGTTGATTGAAAGTTTATTGACTAGTCATCAAGTGCGGGATAGGCCACCCCACTTGTTCAATGTCTTTAAACTTTGTTCTGTGCATATGTCTCATCAAGATCAACTGTAAAAAAATCACAATAACTGACAGCATATTATTAGCCACTTGTACTATGTCACATTTGTCTCGGGAAACATGTCATGTATAAGGCAAATTTATACATACCATGTCTCAAACAAGATAAATTGCATTGGAAAAATTAATGAAGTTGTTAGGCTACCTAAACAAGGTAAAATGAGGGAAAAATGAGGGTCCTTGTTGGTAGACAAGTAGACAATATTCGACATCGACAACATCTTCGGCACTTTTAATGAATATGAAGTAATTTTGTTGTGCAAAAGGAATGCACTTCCAAACTCATACAAATCATATATTATCTGAAACAAACATTGATAGAAGTGTTGATTGAAACTTGAGAAACTCATAGAACCCTTAAATAATTTAAACCAAGGCCAAAAAAACAAGAATATGACACATTATTGTTGTCTCCCAAGAATACCAATGCCACATAAATCAACACTATCATCCTATAATTCATAGGAGGTGACAAAGGTTATGCGCAAGTGAAGGTGCTCATGCTAATCATCATGAAAAAATCACAATAGCCATTTCTAAGGGAGTTGGGGTGGGGGGCGGTGAATGGAGGTCCAAGGTAAAAAAAAATCACAAATTCCTCTTCTATAATCATACCAAGCACCTAGGTCAACACATGTGCATGCAATATGAAAAGAAGAACCATCAAAGACCAAAAACTGCATGAGAATATTGTACGAGGATTGGATAGAGGTCTAGGGCCAATTCAACACTACTCCAATCCATGAAAACCAATCCAAAGAGAGATAAAACCATGAAGTGTGAAGTAGGCCATAGTGAGCCAACACTTGATTCCAAGCATATAATTACAAATGCCACATGAAGATTAGAATTTCCCAAGTTAAGTAATGGGACAATATTTGAAACATGGGATGAGGAGAAACAAATAATGTAGTCATTGAAATTATGAAGAATAAATCCCACCACCATACAACAACCATTGGAAGAATACACCATTTATCTAAACCTTCAAACCACAAGCCAATTCTAACAAGGAGGGTCGATTAGAGAAAGATGGAAATATAGAATTTAAGCTAGGCCAAATCCCATTTAAATGGATAAACACAACAACACCTTCCATAGGCCAATGCCACTTGTGATCAAAGGACACTGAGGAGCTATGGAAAAAGGGGCCAATAAGACAAATTCCGGTTGAATTGATCCATGTGAGGAATGAGCTCAAAAAGACCACAATATGACCAATGCATAAAGGCAATGAAACAAAATCTCTGCAATAGAGCAACCATAACAAAAAGACACACAGATAGGGCCATGCAAAGGGTTGTATGTTTCAATAAAAATAATATCAAACCCTTCAATAGGTAAACGAGAGCTCAAAATAACCATAAACATGAATAATTGAGTAGGTGCAAGGCAATGATGCTTATAAATGGCTAACAATCAAAGTGACAGAGCTTAGAAGGAATCAAAGGCTAAGGAAAATGGAACACGAGAAGCATAGATAATCCTTCAAAACAACAATTCTACATATCAATCATGAAACGAAACACAATTAAAAAGTAAAGGAGAGAATTAACCCACCTTTCCAAATGCACATTGAATGCATAGTCCAATTGTGAGGCTTAAGATCCAAACAAGATAACCACCCAATTCCATAAACCGACAAGCTCTAAACAATAAGGGAACTATTAAGGTGCTTTAAACTCTTAGAAAATGGTTATTGCACAAGAGTAACAACAATTGGTAAGAGGGAACTAATGAAAAACAAAAAAGGTCGAGATCCCATCTTCCCAACCACCAAAATGTAAGAATGGGACACATGCGAGGGAGGAGGATAGGCCATCAAATGACCTTGGCACACCTTGGTATTTGGATCCCCACCAATGGACTATATAAACCATTTCACACCTACCTCACCCATGTTATGTTAATGCTATAATGACAACCAAATACATGAAGACAAGTGGTAGGTGTTGAAACCAATAGAGCATACAACACATTCTAATTTTGCCATGGCCTCATGATTGCTAGGGAAAGAATTCAATAGATCCCTTTTAACATAGTTCAAAACTTTGTCATAGTCATTACTAATGCATGGCGATGTCAACACATAAGTCTAAGTCAAGTACAATAATCAAACGGGAATAACCCTAACCAAAAAATAGGTGCCAAATGCTTCTAAGCTACCCAAGGATAAGTTAAAAAAACTATGATTAATCACTTACATAAGTAAACAACCAACCTAATCACATGGTAAACCATTGTCACAAACATCATCACCACAAGACCAAGCTATTCGCCAATGGTAAAAACCAAAACACATATATTAAGAAAACTACAACACATGACTTGGAGCTACTTGTACTTCTATCTAATTATCCAACTCACAATAACCATATGCCAAAAAACTAGCACATATTGCATATAATCATTAGAGTTAGAAAATGTATACAATGCACATAATTACCAAATCTTGCTAGTCCAAACCACAACCAATGAATGCATATTCATGACCTTACACCAATCAAAGTATCATGTATGAAAACCAATCCCAACACATGTGAATGGGGTGAATGAATTACACCATGCGACATCAAGATGTGAACTATAGTGATTGTGAACCTAAACCATACCTAATGCCATATTGTCCCAATGTTCATGTATATGTGAGAAAATCCAACCATTTTTACAATATTGTGCACATGCTAATAGACCGTTTCCAAAGGATTGTAAGGTGATTGTAAGTCACCAACATAATCATAACCATAATCGACAAACAATCACCATAGTCCCTCCACATATCGGGAATCAATACCATCAAAATGATGCCAATCATATGAACATGGATGCATAATGAAAAGACATATGAATCACACCACCACCATATGATGATATAATAACACAAGGGAAGCATCCATGAGACATCATCATGCCCATATTGAAACATATTAATATTAAGTTGCATAAAACATGCCAACATCTCCTTTACCTCATTAATCATACACAACCTTATGCCTTTGATGCAATTGGGTGGAGATCCCCTCTTGAGTTTAAGCTAGAAAAAAAAATGAAGATGGATTATACTGATGAAGGAACAAGTCGTGATTGGTTGAAAACTATGGCTAGATTCTCATAGGGATCAAACTCAACATTGTAAAAAATTTAGGGTAGAAATCAAAACACTTTGTGATTCCAAGATTGTTGATTGGAAATGTGGTCAAAAATAGGTGTAAGACCAATCAACAATGAAGAAACCATTATGGAGGTTACAATGATGGTAACTATCTCTTTATTGGAAGAATCAATGTGGAGGCTATGACGACCCCCTTTTTTATAGGTGGTTTC
Source organism: Picea glauca (assembly GCA_000966675.3). NCBI lineage: Eukaryota > Viridiplantae > Streptophyta > Pinopsida > Pinales > Pinaceae > Picea > Picea glauca. The sequence goes on from JZKD02S0836112.1 coordinate 3,499, forward strand.
ATCCACATGGCTAGATTCCCAAGCATCCTTTAGATTGCCAAACATCCCCCCATTGGGTCATAAAAAGTTTGTTCGTCTATGACACTCAATCACTCACACATATGTAATGATATGTCACCTTCTCCATGCATTCTACCTACATGATTATGCTCTTCCAAGTACGCTCAAGTTAGCTTCTCCTCATAGGCATAGTTGAATCATAATTCATTTCAATTGCCCTCATGTATTTGTGGTTAAAACTTGATCTAGGCGACTTACCCTTCCTTGTCCCTTATCACTACAAAGTTCTATGAGTTAGTTTGCATGTCCACAAGCATCTACATGATCAATTCAATGAGCATAGTCAACTTCCTTATTTGGTGAGCCAAGTCGACTTCACTTCCCTATCGGGTTGATTTCACATCTCCATGAGCATCTACATGATTGATTCAATGAGCATAGTCAAATTCCTTGTTTGTTGAACCAAGTTGACTTCACATTCCTATCAAGTTGATTTCATCTACCTAGACCAATGTTCATTCTTTAAATCAACAACACATAACCTATCATCTTCATTATCTTAGCTAGTTCAGTTCATGGTCTATTGTTTTAGTATTCTTAGTTGTTTTTTTTTTATCTTTCAGTGTTTCAACAAGCCAAATGATTTCGACATGTCAGTGATCCATTCCAGATCACACCTCCCCAACGGGAGGATTTTTGTCCCCAAATGATATTAATGAAAGATGAGGAAATGATTCTAAATCTTTCATTCTATCATATGTATTTTTTACTCTTTGGTGATTGTCCTTTGATTCCAATTTGTTATAATTTGGTCTTCCCTCTTCGAGTATCCTAGAGATTCTTCTCATGGAGCATAACCACACACATCTTGTTGAATCAATCCACAACTATGAACAAGTAATCATGGCCTCATTTGATCAGTAACAAATATCCAGTGAAATTGATAGTGTTACTTTCCCATGGCTTGTTAGGGATTGGTAACGACATACTATACAATGCATGTTTCTTGTTGCTTTGGTTTACTAGTATACAAAGAAAACAACCTCAAGTATACATGGAAACTCAATCTTTCATCTTAGGCCAACACACATATCTATGTAGATTTGCAACAGTCTTCCCAACACCAAAATTTCTAACGATCCTTAAATTACGAGTTTCTTTGATTAGTTGTATCCTTATTTCTTGTGGAATGCACATCTGGTCTAACTTGTAAAGTAGCTATCTTGAAGATGATATTAATTTTCTTCTAAATCAACAATTGTTTTATACTTCAATGGTTGAAAGATTTCTTTGAAATCAACATATTCTATATACTCCTCTTCCTGAACTTCATGGGTAAAAGGATCAAACTACATTATGGCTCCCACCACTGCAAGTTTTTATAAGGTTGGTCTTGAGAAAAAGTCTATAACTTTGTTTGTAATACCCTTCTTGTATTTGAATAGTAGATGGAATTGTGGCAAAAATCCCATTCACTCAATGTAAATCATAACATACCACAACTTAATCTAAATTTGAATACGATAGACTGATTCGTGTGAATCACACTCTCCTTCCCTAAGAAGTAATGATTCCATTTCTTCATTGTGTGTAAAAAGGTGTAAAGTTCCTTATCACATGTGGAGTAGTCTAACATTGCTCCTTCAAACAACTCAGAATGATAAAACATGGGTTTGTTGCTTGCATAAGAATTACTACCATAGTGTATCCACTTGCATTAATTTCTAACTCGAATGATATAATATTCTAAGGGAATATTAACACTAATATCATAATATTATAAACAATTATTATATAATAGTAGCAATAGGTTATAATATATATTTATGTTGTAAAATGATAAGTGATCCATTTCCCCATAATATATGACTTATCACACAACATATATTTATCTACCTGCCATTATAACTTAGATTTCAATCCATATCAATGTTCATATTAATACATATTTATTATTACATTATGATGTGGGTTCCTTGTTTCATGGGTGAAACTTTATTTCAAAAGATATCAAAATGTGTTACATTCCCTATGGCCTGGTGCCATAATTTATACGAAGGGGCAACCTTAAGCCTCGAGTCCTTTCATAATTTCTTCATTCTTAGTCCATCCTCACTTCCCATACTCTGTTCTCCATTCTGCATAGTCCAAACTCACCCTACACGCATCGCTGCATTTTAAGAAGAAAAGCTAAAAATATAGTAAACAGAAAACAAAAGAAGAACAAATATATATATCCTTACAACATACAATTGCATATATATATATAGGACATACACTTGCATATCCAATGATGAGAATCATTCTCTTGGACGCCTCATGGAAAGTGCAGCACGGACAATATTAGTGGTTTAGTTGGGTTGTGTAGAAAAACGGTTTTGGGTTGGAGGAACATGTTGTTCGTTGGGGTTATGCTTCCATTTGTGTGGCACAAGATGGGAATTGTGGATGCCGTTGTAGCAGTGTTAGGATTTCTATTGTTGGGGAGTCAAAAAGTTCTATTGCTAAAGTTTTTGGCAGTTTATGATGGACATGGAGGCTCTTAGGTTAGTTTGCTTATTATTTTTCTCACTGTTTTGCTTTCATGTTTAAATGATTGTTTATGATTTTAAGTTAGAGTTGGAAGATGTGAATAAACTAGAATAATGTAAGGTTAAATGTTATTGGTAGAGGTAGTGAGAAAAGGTTTTGGTTGGTTGTTTCAACAATAGTTTTAGTTTAGAATTAATTGTAATTATGTAGTAACATACTTAATTTTTTTTCATTTGACTTTGTTGTTATTCATTTTATGTCATGACTTCACTAAACTGTATTTAAATATTGTAATGTTAACTTGTGATAGAATCATAAAATCAAATTCTTTCCATCATTTATGCATGTACTATTATAACAAAGTATATTATATATTTTAAGTAGTTTCTTATGAAAGTGATTTGGTAGATTTGGTTAGCAATACTGAATTTAAATATTGTCACGTTAACTTGTGATAGAATCATAAAATCAAAAAAGTAATAGAAGAATTCCACCAATTCTTTTCTATCATTGATGCATATACTATTATAACAAAGTATATTATATTTTTTAAGTAGCTTCTTATGAAAGTGATTTGGTAGATTTGGTTATATTGCTATACATATACATTTTTTCCACCGTGCATTATCTTGTAGGGGATTTGATTATTTTGTAGGGAATTCAAACATGTACGAGGTCCACTTTTATATCATTGTTATATCATTGTAGGATTTATTCATATAAACTCTTCAAGTGTGTGTTCTAATTTATATGGGTGTTGTTGTAATTGGAAGCTCTTCTCATTTTTAAGTATTTTCTTAATCTATATTATTAATGTAGTTGTTACTTGCGATATTGAAGTATATAAATTAATAATCTAACTTTTAATTTTATAATTTAATGCTTAAAAAATTTTTATCAACATGTGAGCCTTATGAGCTTACCATAACTTAATGGGAAGCCTTATAATGTTGCATGACTCATAACCTTAGTCAATGTAATATAAAATTTAAAAAAATGAAAAAATAACATTATATGATATACGATATTAGTCAATACAATTTAAAATTAAAAAAAAATAAAAATAAACATCTAACAATATAGAAGATAGTTATGATATACTGTAGCCACTTAGCTTCATAATGTCTTCCAAATCCAAACTTTTTTTTCCAAGGAAAAAATTGAGTAATTTTATTAAAGATAATAAAATTACATGAGTTGAATACTATAAGTGGTATTTTAGGATAACCTGTTGGGTCAAAATATGTATGGACCTTAGTCTATACATAATAGAAAACTGGCTAATTTTGATGATCAACTCGTGAAGAAGCATGATCTAAAGGTTTACAAGACTATATGAGAATTGGGGGATATCAGATCACCCATGAAGTAGTTTTTTACAAAAGCAACTTGTCGTGTATTCAACAACAACTTTATGATCATAGAAATAACCTTGAAGCGTTCAAAGGAGAATTCTAGAACCCTGTTTGAGGTGGCATATTTTTCTACATCATCACTAAGAACTGAGAGAATGTTAAATCCAACAGTCGTGAAAGTAAGAAGAATTCATCACTTGAGGGACTCATTAATTTCCCAGATGCCTTATTGCAACTCGAGGCCATCTTTGGATGGTCTACCAGCTTCCGAGTTGTTTTCCTTGTAGACATGATCAAAATTAATGTGATAAAATGAAGCTTGGAGGTTTTTGATATCACATAAAAATGGTTGGAGAATGAAGTTCCTTAACACAACTTCACCATTTAACCATTTATCGCTAGGATTCTCCAAGGACATGGAGTTGTGTGATTCCTTTTTCCATGACTACAATTAAAACCAACTTGAGAGATGTGAGTTCACTGTGGTTATTAATGGACCATCTTGTTCTCGCTTTGAGATCTAGGAAAAGGAGACCCCCTGCTCCTCCTTTGGGCAGGTCTCCTTGTGATGCTCCATCGAAGAAATCCCAAGGGATTTGGGTGTTGATATTTGTGATAGAGCTTCGGATTCACTGAGGGGCAGTGGAAAACTAAGGGAAGGAACTCAAGATGTTGAGGCTTTAGGAGGCACAATGAAATGACAAAGTGTCCTTATTCTCGTAAATTTTTGTGTTTCTCGCTAGACAAATTCCCCGGGCCAAGGTTAATGGTATGGCCTTGAAATATTTTGTATCCTTGACTTCATGCCATCTTTTTAATGCTTCTTAGAGTGTCCACTTGTCATTTGTATTTTAGTCCTATAATACCTTCAACTTCCCTCCATGCCTATTGAGTGAAGGGCCACAAGAGGATGAGGTGAGCATTTGTTTCCAAATTTGATTTACATAAGTAGCATCTTCCCAAGCATTGGTCACTTATTTTTAAAGCAAATCCCAAGTTAATGCTCCATTATCTAAAATGAGCTACATAAATATTTTGGCTATCTTTCAAATCTAGACTATTCTATTATGTTATTTCTATTTATAGGTTTTAAAAATTTATACAAAGAGATTTCTTAAATCATTGAAATTGTGTTTAGATTGTTATATTTCAATAAACTTGTGTCTCAAATAACATAAAGTTATTTAGACATTTACATCTTAAATTGTTACTCAATGTTTATAAGTAACATTCCACATTGATTATGTCATTATACATGGTAATTCTTATGAACATCCTAGCTTAAGTGGGCCTAATGATTAAGAGTACATGTTTCCTCCTAAAAAGTCACAAGTTCAAATCCAGAAAATAGATTATTATTACTTATTTTTTTAATTTTATTTATAATTTTAATATAAATTAAATTATATATTGTAATACTTTATATTATTTATACTACTAATATAACTTTAATTATATATTGTAATATTTTGTAAATTTAATATTAGTTTTAATAATGATAAAGTATATTAATATATACTATTTATATTTTTATAATATTTTAATATTGATAAATGGTATGATGAACTTCTTAATATAATTCAATAAACATTATTTTACTGTTTTTTTTTGTTTGTTGATTGGTCCAAATTTTTTTGACATTGGGATCAGGTACAAACAAGACTTTTCCATGGAAGAAAAGAGCCTTTCTTCTTCCTAATGCATATAATACATATATATATAATACATATATGAAGGACGACATTTCCTTGAGGTTGTGACCAAGGCTTTTAAAGCCATGATTTATTGGTCGAATGATAGAGTAGAGAGATGAAAGAGCCTATCTTTCCAATCATAGCCATTGGTAGCATGAAACCATAGTCCCCTCTTCAGATTCACTCAAACCTGGTTTTTTACTTTATTTCCATTAATAACTATCACTAACTAAATTGATGGATTGGAGCTTGTCTATCTCCACAAGGGTATTATATTAAATTATATTATTTAAAGGAAAATTTATATAGATGATTGTTAGTTTGGGTTTAATTTTCATTATTTAACTTTTATAAATTTATATTTGAAATTTGCAATTTTTTGTTCATTTTTTTTAATAGAATTTGAATGAATAATTACAATCATATTTAGTCACATCCACGTATTAACTTAAATATGGATGATGCATCACCATTTCACCTAAATAAAAAATCATAGTATTTAAGTATTTATATATTTTTTGGATTTTTATTTTTATTTTTATTTTGTTCCAACCAATTTTTAGGTAGCATCATTAATTGCTTGTCTGAATTAACATAATGCAATAAGTTTTCCTAATTGAAAGAATTGGATTCATATCTCCACTTTCTAGATTTAAAGATATTTTTGTAGATTTTTGTGCACTTCCACTACCCTTTAGCACTCAAGTAGTTACATTTTATAAAGCTGAAGGTTAGGTTTGAGTCCTGAAGGTGTTTATTTGATCTACTTAATGGTTTTTATGTTATTTGTGTTTTTACCAAGAGGGATTTCAAGCTTTTTCTTTTGGAAATGGTTTTTATGTTATTTGTTTTTTTACCAAGAGGGATTTCAAGCTTTTTCTTTTGGAAATGGAGATGATTTTGCCTATGAGGAGGAGACATCCACATGACCATGGTCAAAGCAAAGTTTAGGTGTTCATAAATAATGAAAGTATAATCATTGGTTTCTAAAACCAGACAAATGAAAGTACACAAACAATTATAAGTAGCAATTATTGTCACTAATTCTCTATATTCCAAAAGAAGACTAAGTAATTTGACCCATAACTTAGAACTACTATTGAGGTGGAATTTTGATTTAGTTTCACAACTAATAAATAACAACTAGGTTATAGAGAAAATACCCTTAAGTCACTTTCACTTGTCTCCATATATAGAGTTGCTTAAACTAAGGCCATTAACGCTAGCACTTGCACTTGGTATGAGTGAGATTAAAATTCTCAATATCTAAATAACCTTTGCTAGATGGATTTAAATAATTGAGATTATCTTCATATATAGAGTTGCTTAAACTAAAGCCATTAACACTAGCACTTGCACTTGGTATGAGTGAGATTAAAATTCTCAATATCTAAATAACCTTTGCTAGATGGATTTAAATAGTTAAGGTTAAAACAACATTTTACATTTAAATTATTAAAGAAAGATTACTAAAACTAATTTATATTAAGTTATATTTCTTCAATATTTAAATATCTTTTCATATTATATTAATCATAAAATTAAAGAATGATAATGTGTTAATAATGTAAAACAACTTTAAATAAGTATTAAAATTCTCAATATCTAAATAACCTTTGTTAGATAGATTTAAATAATTGAGGTTAAAACAACATTTTACATTTAAATTATTAAAGGAAAGTTACTAAAACTAATTTATATTAAATTATATTTCTTCAATATTTAAATATCTTTTCATATTATATTAATCACAAAATTAAAAAATAATAATATGTTAATAATTCTCTTAAGCCCAACAATATTCTCTTGGATGGCGGCTTCTCTGCCAGGATTGCGGACTTCGGGCTCGCCAGGCTGAAGACGGACGATCTCGAGCCTCAGAAAGAGGATCTCGAGGGGCGGAAATCCGACGGGAAGCGAGATCGACCGGCGTTGGTCGATGTTGTTGTCGGAGACGATAAGTCGGTGAGGGAAGAAACGGAGAGCGTTATGACTGTGGAAATGGGTTTATCCGCCGTTGAAGAAGATCCGGGGCGTTTGGTGAACATGCAGTCGCCGGAGACTTATGGTAGCAGTTCGGTATCACCGGAACAAAATCTGGTCTTTCTGTCGAGCAACGCTTCGCCCGAGGGTTTGAACGCCCTCCGAGATTGTCGATTTAGAGAAAAACATGGGAATGTTAATCAATGGGGGCACGCCCAAGGCTCGATCTGTGGACTGCAAGAGCACCGATTTCTCCAGGGATGATGAGGATAAAATGAGCATCGACAGTGGGAGGAAAAATAATTCGAAGGATTGGTGGTGGAGGCAGCAGGACAGGGGAATTCAGTGTTAAGGACTACGTTATGGAGTGGATTGGTACCGAAATTAAAAAGGATAGACCCAGGAGCAGTGAACGGGATTTGAACGTGGGTGGGAGGAGGAAGCCAGAGACGAGGAGGCAGAGGAGGGAAAAAAGCTTCGAATGGTGGGTGACAAAGGGGAGATTCATCTCGGATTTTCGTCCTCTGTTCACCACTAATCAAACACAGACATCTGCTCGTCATCCATCCGTTTGTATTTATCCAATTTTATCCAATGTCTTCTTTTTATCTACTCCAAATTAATCTTATCCCCGGTCTACTCTTAACTGACTCCAAACTAGCTTTAGCCAGCGCTGCTCAGTATCCTTCTGCTCCGTATCCTGACTCCAACAGCTGTCTCGAGAATGCAGGAGTAAACTTTTTGCAGAGCAAGAACGATATGTTTGCATTGAAATACTCCACATTCTCAGTATCCGGTCATAGCTTATATCGGATGGAATGAAACCATAATATGGGCAGCCAACAAAAACAAACCCATCAGAGGAAAACCCTGTTTAAAGCTGGGGCCTGGAGGGAACCTAATTCTGGCTCAATTCAATTCAGTTGAATTATTTGGCTCAATTCAGATGCCCTGTCAATTCCCAATCAACCCTTAACCCTCATGAATTGAATTATTTGGCTCAATTCAGATGCTCTGTCAATTCCCAATCAACCCTTAACCCTCATATGCATCATCGTCCCATTTTATTTGTTGCGGGGCCTTTCTCATCAAGAAATCGCTTTATATCTCAGCTTGGTCGACCACAAGGCACCGGACTGCGGGAATCCTCACCTATTGGTCAGTGTTATTTTGCTTATACGATTTACACTGTACATCAGATACATGCCCTTGCCAGATACTGTCCACATAGCATTTTGTTTACATAATTTTTTATATAAAGAGAAAATAAGAAGGGCGTTAGTAGGTGGCATAGAAAGTGTATGTAATCTTATACTTCAAACATTAGTAACAAAACACACAAGCAGATGAATCATTTTCACCAGATATTTAGATCCATATATTTTTTTTTTAAATTCTTAAAACATAAGTAACAAAACACACAAGCAGATGAATCATTTTTACCAGATATTTAGATCCACGTAGTTATTTTTTTGAATTCTTAGCTTTAGAATTTTGATATGAAGAAGAGTATATTTGCACAATACACTGTTACTTCCCAAAATTTGTAAAGTAAAACCCTGCATAAATCCATAATATTTAACTGCAAAACTTTAAAATATTTAAAAATTTTGATATGAAAAAACGTATATTTGCACAATACCCCGCTACTTCCTCAAAATTTCAAAAGTATAACCCTGCATCGCCAAAAATCCAACACATTTACCTGCCCAGAACTTTAGATTATCAGGTTTGATGATCATTAGAACTTGAGGAGAACAGAGTATCATAACCCCGAAAGTAGAATTCAACCTCAAGACTTTGTGAGCAGTCTACCAGGATATTTTTCATAGTAGGGTTATAATAGAAAGGGGATAATTTATGGTTTCATTTGAGGACCAATTTTTTAGGTCGAATACATTAAGCATAGGTGCAATTTGCTTTCCTGTTCTTCATCCAATATCTGTATTGCTGTGAGATTAAAGCTAATCTCAATTTAAGCAGAGGTGACAGAACAAAGACATAGGACAGGGAAAATATTGTTCTTTGCCAAAGCTTGCCTCAATCGGCCTCAACATCAATTTTTGTTCATACATCCAAACTCATGGTAAAGCTAGAGAAGGATAGCAGGAAGATCATTAAAGAAATATCTGTTACAGAGAAGGATAGTAGGAAGATCATTAAAGAAACATCTGGTACAGAGGAATTGACTGAGAAGGTGTGGCTAACCTACCCATGCGAAAATTTTGATTTGCTTGATTCAAATTTCAAAGTAATTGTTTCAATTTTTAAAACAAGTCCTAACGACACAAGTATGAACTTGGAACAAGTTATAGAGGAGGAATGAATTTTTATTTTGGAGATAATTGAAGATTATTTTTCTAAAAAAATCTTGAAGAACACAGAACATAGAGGGCTACTTAAATATGTTTATGGCCATATTGTGAGGGTTATCTAGGGTCATTTTCAAACGTCATTTGAAAGGGCCTCTAAAATGGTATGAGACAGCCACTCTCTCTCCCTCACATGTTTTATTTTGGGATTGTATATTTGTTTTTCGGTATTGAAGTGGTAAGACTTGTGACTCCCTTATTTTCTCCATATGCTAAGTGTGTGAGCAATTTCCTTTTTGATGTGGAGTGTGTGAGCAACTTTCTTTTTGAATATCCTTTTCCAAGTACTGAAGTTTGAACATAAAACGAGATATGGTTGTCGTGAGCGACATAGCGATGGAGCACTGCAAAACCCTAGCCGCCTCGTAGGGTAGACTGACGGATCGCAAGCACAAACCTCCTCCGCGATACTCAGCCAAAGCCTTAGACGATCACCCGACCTCCACTGTCACAAGGGTATGGACGTAGCGGAGGGGGGGAAACCCCCCTCATATCGCAACGTAGCGGCCAATGACAAAACGGGAGCTGGAATGGCGCGACCCACTTTCGAGCCGCCGCCGCAGGTGCGCGAACAGTTGCTCGCCAGGGAACAGAGTCTCAGAGCGGAGATGGAAACCCATGCCGGAACCTCTCAACCAAAGCCACCACGAAGTTGGGAACCAGGCAAGTGTATTTCGCAAATGGAGAAGCCGCCCAGGTACCTCATTAGCTCAACCCGGGTTGGAGAGCATATGCAATTTATGAGAGAGCACGCCCTAATCGGCAAATTTCTGGGGCTTTGGCCGGCAGAAAGAGACCTCCACAAATGGATCAAATACTGGTGGCATCCCAAGGGGGATTATGAGCTGCAACTCAACTCCAAGGGCTTCTTCACAATTATTCTATATAATCTGGAGGACAAAGACAAAATCTTTGAAAACAGGCCAT
>JZKD02S0836145.1:0-14361 GCA_000966675.3 Picea glauca
AAGACCGACGATGCTGAAACACAAAGGAAGCCGTTACAGTCAGCGGTCAACAAAGCTATAACCGTCGCTCCTATACAAGAATTTCGACATAGTCAGAGCGCAATTCACGTGACTGAAACAACCCGCGAATTGCGATGCTGAAACAACATCAACAACAACGGGAAGAAGCTGTTACACCAGTTGTAACAACAATACCTCATTCAGCTCCTGTAATAACATTCTGTTGCGTGAGACTAGGACATCCTATGCTGGTTTAGAAAGTAGATCCGACTAAGGATATGACTCAGATATGCATTGTAATTATTGTATCGAAGGGATTTCCTCTTTAAATAAGAGGAAATCATCATTCGAGGGATCCAAGTTTTATGTATTGAAGAAGCTCCAGAGAAGCGGGACGTATTCCATCTCAGATTGTAATATGATGTTTTGACAGATGAATAAAAGACTGCTTTGAGTATCCTTCTCTAGATTTTTCGTTTCAAGGGAATCTTGTGAGAAGGGAGGGCCCACCTTCTTCACAAGATTCACCCATTAGTTTAGAAGTGTGTTAGTACAATTTCTGTTTACATTTTGATTAACTTTCGTTTTGATGAAACACTGCTTTTAATGAATTCCGCTTTGCTGAAACACTACTGAACTCTGTCTTAGTTTATTAAATGAAATTCGTAAATCTTTTTATCAGCAATCTTGTGTGATGATTTTATAAGGCTAGCCAGAGATTGGGTTAAGGGTTCCTGCTCAGACATGAAGGAATCATAACACCTTGTCTTCTATAGATTTCATTTAATTCTACAAGTGTGCTAGCCAGGGATTGGGTTAAGGGTTTTTACTCAGAAAGGAAGGAACCAGGACATCCTGTTCTCTGTAGATTTCCATTATTCCTGCAGGTGTGCTAGCCAGAGACTGGGTTAAGGGTCCCTGCTCAGAAAGGAAGGGATAAGACTATCCTGTTCTCTGTAAACCTCAACTTCACAAGTGTGCTGAACAGGAATAGGGCTTAAGGCTCCTTCTTAGAAAGGAAGGAACCAGACGACCTTGTTCTCTGTTAGATAGAGTTAATTGCCTTCTGCTTACTGTTTTCATGAAAGAGTGTTAGTACTGAAGTCTCTGTTTGAGAGTAAGGGTCCTGTTCTCTGATTGCAGAATAGTTGTTCTTTTCCATTGCAAGTGTTATTCTAATGTAATCCAGGATTCTTAGATTAATCTTTAAGATCTGCAATTGGGAAGTTGCTTTCCTGTGATTTAATTCAGAGCTTCAGTTTATTCAATGCAAGTGTGATTAGTATAAGTTTCCTTACTACAACACTAAGTTGATTTTGGAATTGAGCATATATAGTGCGTGGTTATCTTTGAAATAAAATACTTCCCTGGGTTGATAATTTATGTATCACTTGGTTGTTTGAATCAATTAAGCAATTATAGTGACCAACATTTTGGCGCCGTTGCCGGAGAAGATAGCTATAGATTTCAAAAGCATTTATGATTTATTTTCTTTAGATAAAAAGAATGCATGAAAAACCCCAAGGACACTAACCCTACAGGTGGCAAAGGAAAAGGAAAAGGAGGAAGAAATACTTACATTGACGAAATTTTATCAAAGTCTGAATCTGCTGCTCAACGACCAAACCTTCGAAAACAGAACTCCCAGCCTTCATTTCAAGCAATCTTTGGAACAGGGAAAGAAGTTTGGAGTCCTGAGACAGTCCAGAAGCCAGTAGGAGACATTGAGGATAAAGCAAGTGCAGGAGGGGAGAAGACAGAGGAAAACATGGATGAATACAATGAAGAATTGCGTCACGAAGAATAGGAAAATCCTGAAGGAGAGGTAAATGATGAAAATTCTTTATCTACATTAGGATTTCCTATTAGTGATCTTCCCAGAGGAGTATCCCCCATGAAAAACATCCCACTCTCAGCATTACCCAATTTTCATGGTTTATCTTCAGAGGATCCTGATGAATTTCTGTTTGAGTTTGATATATTATGCAGAAGTTATGATTACGTTTCTAATGCTCAAAAACTAAAGTTATTTCCAACAACACTAAAAGGGAAGCACTAAGATGGTTTATGAGTCTTGGAAGCCATGTAATCACAACACTGGACCAAATGAAATAGAAATTCTTGAACAAATACCAGGACTACTGCCGAACAAGGGAAAAGAAGGAGGAGCTATTTAAGATGATGCAGAAAGAAGACGAGAATCTGGAGGACTTTGTAGAAAGGCTACAATACAATCTACAAAGATCCAGTCATCCCAATGTAGGTAAGGATATTCTCAAAACTATTTTATTAAAAGGGGTAAGGGATGACTCTCTGGATATGCTGAATATGCTTGGGAAAGGGGACATATCTAAGGAATAATACGATGAAATTGTTAATTTATGCAAAATATGTTCAAGAGGAGCTTCAAGAAATAGATCAAACAACATGGACACCACATTTTCAAGAGTCAAAAAATCAGCCAGTGGTGGAGCAACAAGAGCCGAAATAGGTAATCTACTTGAAGGTTTTAAAACTGAAATGTTAATCTCTTTTGCCTCACAAATGGATACCCTGCAGATTAAGAAAAAGCAAGTAGAAGCAGAAGCAGCCTTGTCCATCTTTTGTTCTCAGTGCAGAGATAAGCATCCACAAAGAGAATGTCCACTGGACAGGAAACCAATCTGCACTATCTGTGAAAAAGATCATGATACCCAAAATTGTCCATCTTTACCAGGGATCAAGGTAGCGTTACAACCAATGGATGAAGAAGCTGAAGCTATCTATCTGATGACACAGAGGAGGCAATGGCAACCGCGAGGACAAGGTATGAACTCTAACATGCCATTTGCATCTTCTAATTGTTGGAACAATTACTCTTCTTTCAATCAAATGAGTTACCCCTACAATCAAATGCAGTACACTAATCAAATGAATTACCCATCCATGCAGCAAACTTACCCACCCATGCAGCAAAATAACCCACCCTTTGTTGATCCCTCAATGTGGACCCCTTGGCCTCCACAACAACAACAACCATATCAGAATCAGTGGAATCAAAATTGGAGAGGACAACAACCTGCCTTTCAAAATCAATTACCTCAATTCTCACAACCACTCTCCTTACCAACAGGTACTCCTCCAAACAATCAATGATGAGACCCAACTACCTATACAACCTAACCCCAACCCGAATAATAAAGTTGTGCAATGCATTAATATTTATAACCAACCTACACTTTCTCTTCTCCCTGCGCAATGCAACGATATTCACCTTTGATCTGGGAGAACAGTGGAACCTACCATAGCTGATGTGACCTCTTCTGATAAAGAGGAAACAAAGGAGCATGATGTACCTGAAAAGGTACAATCATCCTCTAACAATGCCGCTGAAACAACAACATCACCTTTTTTTCTTCCCACTTCCAAAACACCTGAACCACCAGCCTTTAATATTCTAGGGGAATTACAAAATTTATATGTCAAAATTCCCCTACTGCAAACACTCAGAGATGTACCTATCTATGCTAGGACAATGCGAGATATTTGTATTAAAAAGCCTGGTAGGAAAACTAAGGATCCCCTTACAGTCCATGTTATGGGAGACCTGTTTGCATTAATGTCAGGCAAGACTCCCCCAGTCAAATATGGTGATCCTGGCCACCCTACTGTTACAGTACAAGTGGGAAAAACGATAATCCCTCGAGTCCTGGTAGACCTAGGTGCAGCCATCAATATCATGACTTTGGAAACCTTACAACTGCTACAATTATAAGATCAAGTCAGAGATACCCCAACTATCCTAGAATTGGATGACCGATCCAAAATTAAACCAGAAGGAGTCATTGAAGACCTCAACATCTCTGTGGAATCCTGGAATTATCCAGTTGACTTTACAGTGCTGCAGCCCAAAACAAAGTTGGGGGTCCATCCTCTAATTTTGGGTCGACCTTGGCTGACCACAACAGATGATTTTATCAGCTGTAGATCAGGCTCAATGACAATTTCAAACGGTTATGAAACTAAGCATCTTACCCTCTATCCTCATGCTACACCCCTGGTTAATAATGATAATTCCGTATGGGTANATTACCCAATTTTCATGGTTTATCTTCAGAGGATCCTGATGAATTTCTGTTTGAGTTTGATATATTATGCAAAAGTTATGATTACGTTTCTAATGCTCAAAAACTAAATTTATTTTCAGCAACACTAAAAGGGAATGCACTAAGATGTTTTATGACTCTTGGAAGCCATGTAATCACAACATGGGACCAAATGAAACATAAATTCTTGAACAAATACCGGGACTACTGTCGGACAAGGGAAAAGAAGGAGGAGCTATTTAAGATGGTGCAGAAAGAAGACGAGAATCTGGAGGACTTTGTAGAAAGGATACAATACAATCTACAAAGATCCAGTCATCCCAATGTAGGTAAGGATATTCTCAAAACTATTTTATTAAAAGGGGTAAGGGATGACTCTCTGGATATGCTGAATATGCTTGGAAAAGGGGACATATCTAAGGAATCATACGATGAAATTGTTAATTTATGCAAAAGATGTTCAAGAGGAGCTTCAAGAAATAGATCAAACAACAGGGACACCACATTTTCAAGAGTCCAAAAATCAGCCAGTGGTGGAGCAACAAGAGCCGAAATAGGTAATCTACTTGAAGGTTTTAAAACTGAAATGTTAATCTCTTTTGCCTCACAAATAGATACCCTGCAGATTAAAAAAAAACAAGCAGAAGCAGAAGCAGCCTTGTCCATCTTTTGTTCTCAGTGCAGAGATAAGTATCCACGAAGAGAATGTCCACTGGATAGAAAACCAATCTGCACTATCTGTGACAAATATCATGATACCCAAAATTGTCCATCTTTACCAGGGATCAAGGCAGCGTTACAACCAATGGACGAAGAAGATGAAGCTGTCTATCTGATGACACAGAGGAGGCAATGGCAACCGCGAGGACAAGGTATGAACTCTAACATGCCATTTTCATCTTCTAATCGTTGGAACAATTACTCTTCTTTCAATCAAATGAGTTACCCCTACAACCAAATGCAATACACTAATCAAATGAATTACCCATCCACGCAGCAAACTTACCCACCCATGCAGCAAACTTACCCACCCATGCAACAAAATAACCCACCCTTTGTTGATCCCTCAACGTGGACCCCTTGGCCTCCACAAAAACAACAACCATATCAGAATCAATGGAATCAAAATTGGAGAGGACAACAACCCCCCTTTCAAAATAAATTACCCCAATTATCACAACCACTCTCCTTACTAGCAGGTACTCCTCCAAACAATCAAACGATGAGACCCCAGCTACCTATACAACCTAACCCCAACCCGAATAATAAAGCTGTGCAGTGCATTGATATTTATAACCAACCTACACTTTCTCTTCTCCCTGNCACTAAGATGGTTTATGAGTCTTGGAAGCCATGTAATCACAACATGGGACCAAATGAAACATAAATTCTTGAACAAATACCAGGACTACTGCCGAACAAGGGAAAAGAAGGAGGAGATATTTAAGATGATGCAGAAAGAAGACGAGAATCTGGAGGACTTTGTAGAAAGGCTACAATACAATCTACAAAGATCCAATCATCCCAATGTAAGTAAATATATTCTCAAAACTATTTTATTAAAAGGGGTAAGGGATGACTCTCTGAATATGCTGAATATGCTTGGGAAAGGGGACATATCTAAGGAATCATACGATGAAATTGTTAATTTATGCAAAAGATGTTCAAGAGGAGCTTCAAGAAATAGATCAAACAACAGGGACACCACATTTTCAAGAGTCCAAAAATCAGCCAGTGGTGGAGCAACAAGAGCCGAGATAGGTAATCTACTTGAAGTTTTAAAAATGTAATGTTAAGCTCTTTTTCCTCACAAATGGATACCCTGCAGATTAAGAAAAAGAAAGTAGAAGCAGAAGTAGCCTTGTCCATCTTTTGTTCTCAGTGCAGAGATAAGCATCCACGAAGAGAATGTCCACTGGACAAGAAACCAATCTGCACTATCTGTGACAAAGATCATGATACCCAAAATTGTCCATCTTTACCAGGGATCAAGGTAGCGTTACAACCAACGGATGAAGAAGCTGAAGTTGTCTATCTGATGACACAGAGGAGGCAATGGAAACCACGAGGACAAGGTATGAACTCTAACATGCCATTTGCATCTTCTAATCGTTGGAACAATTACTCTTTTTTCAATCAAATGAGTTACCCCTACAATCAAATGCAGTACACTAATCAAATGAATTTCCCATCCATGCAACAAACTTACCCACCCATGCAACAAACTTACCCACCCATGCAGAAAAATAACCCACCCTTTGTTGATCCCTCAACGTGGACCCCTTGGCCTCCACAACAACAACAACCATATCAGAATCAATGGAATCAAAATTGGAGAGGACAACAACCCCCCTTTCAAAATCAATTACCTCAATTATCACAACCACTCTCTTTACTAGTAGGTACTCCTACAAACAATCAAACGATGAGACCCCAACTACCTGTACAACCTAACCCCAATCCGAATAATAAAGCTATGCAGTGCATTGATATTTATAACCAGCCTACACTTTCCCTTCTTCCTGCACAATGCAACGATATTCATCTTCGATCTGGGAGAATAGTGGAACCAACCATAGCTGATGTTACCTCTTCTGACAAAGAGTAAACAAAAGAGCATGATGTACCTGAAAAGGTACAATCATCCTCTAACAATGCTGCTGAAACAACAACACCACCATTTCCTGAGCGTTTAGCCTTAACTAAAACGCCTGAACCACCAGCCTTTAATATTCTAGGGGAATTACAAAATTTATATGTTAAAATTCCTCTACTACAAGCACTCCGCGACGTACCTATCTATGCTAGGACAATGCGAGATATCTGTGTTAAAAATCTTGGTAGGAAAACTAAGGATCCCCTTACAGTCCATGTTATGGGAGACCTATCAGCACTAATGTCAGGTAAAACTCCCCCAGTCAAATATGGTGATCCTGGCCACCCTACCATTACAGTACAAGTTGGAAAAATGATAATCCCTCGAGTCCTGGTAGACCTAGGTGCAGCCATCAATATCATGACTTTGTAAACCTTACAACTGCGACAATTACAAGATCAAGTCAGAAATACCCCTACTATCCTAGAATTGGCTGACCGATCCACAATTAAACTAGAAGGAATCATTGAAGACCTCAGCATCTCTATGGAATCCTGGAATTATCTAGTTGACTTTACAGTGCTGCAGCCCAAAACAAAGTTGGGGGGCCATCCTCTAATTTTGGGCCGACCTTGGCTGGCCAGAGAAGATGCTTTTATCAGTTGTAGATCAGGATCAATGACAATTTCAAACAGTTATGAAACTAAGTAGCTTACCCTCTATCCTCATGCTACACTCCTAGTTAATAATGATAATTCTATATGGGTAGACTTTGAGGATCAACCTAATCAACCTCTTTTGACTATCGGACAAGATTTAAGCCTGAAAGACTCTACTAAGGATGAAATTATTAATAATTTTATTTGCGAGCCCTCCTCTGTCACTCCACAAATTCATAATCAATTAACTGCGTTGTTGGAGTCTGATAATCAAGAAGACCTCAATTCAGGAATCCCACCTCAAACACCTAAAACCATCTCCACCAAAAGCATACCGGTCGAAATTGAACATGGCAAAACATTAAATATAAACCCTCATTTGACAGATGCTGAAACACAACAGTTAATGAAATTACTTAGGGAAAATAAAGAAGCATTCACATGGGATTACACAGATATGAAGGGAATCCCTCCTAAGTTATGTACTCATAGAATATATATTAAGGAAGATTGTCATCCAATCTGCCAACTTCAGCGTCGAATGAACCCGAACTTAAGAGAAATCCTCAAAGAAGAACTTCAAAAATTGCTCAAAGCAGGGTTTATCTATCCTATATCAGATAGTGAATGGCTGTCCCCATTGGTAATAGTTCCTAAGAAGAACGGGAAATGGAGAGTATGCATGGATTTCAGAGCTTTAAATAAAGACACTCAGAAAGATCACTTTCCATTACCATTCATTGATCAAGTATTAGATAGTTTGTCAGGGAAGACATTTTTCTCATTTTTAGATGGTTTCAGTGGGTACAACCATATTAAAATTGCACCTCAAGATCAAGATAAAACCACCTTCACCATCCCTTGGGGAACCTTTTCTTATAGAGTCCTTCCATTTGGACTATGTAATGCACCAACAACCTTCCAAAGGGCAGTTTTGGGAATTTTTTCTGATATGCTTAATGACTCTATGGAANTAAGTAAGGATATTCTCAAAACTATTTTATTAAAAGGGGTAAGGGATGACTCTCTGGATATGTTGAATATGCTTGGGAAAGGGGACATATCTAAGGAATCATACAATGAAATTGTTAATTTATGCAAAAGATGTTCAAGAGGAGCTTCAAGAAATAGATCAAACAGCAGGGACACTACATTTTCAAGAGTCCAAAAATCAGCCAGTGGGGGAGCAACAAGAGCCGAGATAGGTAATTTACTTGAAGGTTTTAAAATTGAAATGTTAAGCTCTTTTGCCTCACAAATGGATACCCTGCAGATTAAGAAAAAGAAAGCAGAAACGGAAGCAGCCTTGTCCATCTTTTGTTCTCAGTGCAGAGATAAGCATCCACGAAGAGAATGTCCACTGGACAAAAAGCCAATCTACACTATCTATGATAAAGATCATGATACCCAAAATTGTCCATATTTACCAGGGATCAAGGCAGCTTTACAACCAACGGACAAAGAAGTTGAAGCTGTCTATCTGATGACACAGAGGAGGCAATGGAAACCACGAGGACAAGGTATGAATTCTAACATGCCATTTGCATCTTCTAATCGTTGGAATAATTATTCTTATTTTAATCAAATGAGTTACCCCCCATTCAACCAAATGAAATACACTAATCAAATGAATTACCCATCCATGCAAAAAACTTACCCACCCATGCAGCAAACTTACCCACCCATGCAGCAAAATAACCCACCCTTTGTTGATCCCTCAACGTGGACCCCTTGGCCTCCACAAAAACAACAACCATATCAGAATCAATGGAATCAAAATTGGAGAGGACAACATGCCCCCTTTCAAAATCAATTACCTCAATTCTCACAACCACTCTCCTTACCAGCAGGTACTCCTCCAAACAATGAAATGATGAGACCCCAGCTACCTGTACAACCTAACCCCAACCTGAATAATAAAGTTGTGCAGTGCATTGATATTTATAACCATCCTACACTTTCTCTTCTCCCTGCAATGCAACGATATTCATCTTCGATCTGGGAGAATAGTGGAACCTACCATAGCTGATGTTACCTCTTCTGATAAAGAGGAAACAAAAGAGCATGATGTACCTGAAAAGGTACAATCATCCTCTAACAATGCTGCTGAAACAACAACACCACCATTTCTTGAGCATTTAGCCTTAACCAAAACGCATGAACCACCATCCTTTAATCTTCTAGGGGAATTACAAAATTTATATGTCAAAATTCCTCTACTACAAGCACTAAGATATGTACCTATCTATGCTAGGACAATGCGAGATATTTGTATTAAAAATCCTGGTAGGAAAACTAAGGATCCCCTTACAGTCCATGTTATGGGAGACCTGTCAGCACTAATGTCAAGTAAAACTCCCCCAGTTAAATATGGTGATCCTGGCCACCCTACCATTACAGTACAAGTTGGAAAAATGATAATCCCTCGAGTCCTAGTAGACCTAGGTGCAGCCATCAATATCATGACTTTGGAAACCTTACAACTGCTACAATTACAAGATGAAGTCAGAGATACCCCAACTATCCTAGAATTGGTTGACCGATCTACAATTAAACCAGAAGGAGTCATTGAAGACCTCAGCATCTCTATGGAATCCTGGAATTATCCAGTTGACTTTACAGTGCTGCAGCCCAAAACAAAGTTGGGGGGCAATCCTCTAATTTTGGGCCGACCTTGGCTGGCCACAGCAGATGCTTTTATCAGCTGTAGATCATGCTCAATGACAATTTCAAATGGTTATGAAACTAAGCAACTTACCCTCTATCCTCATGCTACACCCCTGGTTAATAATGATAATTCCGTATGGATAGATTTTGAGGATCAACCTACTCAACCGCTTTTGACTATCGGACAAGCTTTAAGCCTGAAAGACTCTACCGAGGATGAAATTATCAATAATTTTATGTGTGAACCCTCCTCTGTGACTCCAAAAACTCATAATCAATTAACTGCGCTGTTGGAGTATGATAATCAAGAAAACCTCAATTCGGGAAGACCACCTCAAACACCTAAAACCATCTCCTCTAAAAGCATACTGGTAGAAATTGAACCTGGCAAAACATTAAATATAAACCCTCATTTGACAGATGCTGAAACACAACAGTTAATGAAGTTACTTCGGGAAAATAAAGAATCATTCGCATGGGATTACACAGATATGAAAGGAATCCCTCCTGAGTTATGTACTCATAGAATATATATTAAGGAAGATTGTCGGCCAATCTGTCAACCTCAGTGACGAATGAACCCCAATTTAAGAGAAATCCTCAAAGAAGAACTTCAAAAATTACTCAATGCAGGGTTTATCTATCCTATATTAGACAGTGAATGGGTGTCCCCATTGGTAATATCTCCTAAGAAGAATGGGAAATGGAGAGTATGTGTGGATTACAGAGCTTTAAATAAAGCCACTCAGAAAGATCACTTTCCATTACCATTCATTGATCAAGTGTTAGATAATTTGTCANTATGCTAGGACAATGCGAGATATTTGTGTTAAAAAGCCTGGTAGAAAAACTAAGGATCCCCTTACAGTCCATGTTATGGGAGACCTGTCTGCACTAATGTCAGGTAAAACTCCCCCAGTTAAATATGGTGATCCTGGCCACCCTACTGTTACAATACAAGTTGGAAAAATGATAATCCCTCGAGTCCTGGTAGACCTAGGTGCAACCATCAATATCATGACTTTGAAAACCTTACAACTGCTACAATTACAAAATGAAGTCAGAGAAACCCCAACTATCCTAGAATTGGCTGACTGATCCACAATTAAACCAGAAGGAGTCATCGAAGACCTCAACATCTCTGTGGAATCCTGGAATTATCCAGTTGACTTTACAGTGCTGCAGCCCAAAACAAAGTTGGGGGGCCACCCTCTAATTTTGGGTAGACCTTGGCTGGCCACAGCAGATGCTTTTATCAGCTGTAGATCAGGTTCAATGACAATTTCAAACGGTTATGAAACTACGCAGCTTACCCTCTATCCTCATGCTACACCCCTGGTTAATAATGATAATTCTGTATGGGTAGATTTTGAGGATCAACCTACTCAACCGCTTTTGACTATCGGACAAGCTTTAAGCCTGAAAGACTCTACTGAGGATGAAATAATCAATAATTTTATTTGCAAACCCTCCTCTGTAACTCCAGAAACTCATAATAAACTAACTTCACTGTTGGAGTCTGATAATAAAGAAAACCTCAATTCGGGAAGCCCACCTCAAACACCTAACACCATCTCCTCCAAAAGTATAACAGTCGAAATTGAACCTGGCAAAACATTGAATATAAACCCTCATTTGACAGATGATGAAACACAACAGTTAATGAAGTTACTTCGGGAAAATAAAGAATCATTCACATGGGATTATACAGACATGAAAGGAATCTCCCCTGAATTATGTACTCATAAAATATATATTAAGGAATATTGTCGGCCAATCTGTCAACCTCAGCGACGAATGAACCCAAATTTAAGAGAAATCCTCAAGGAAGAACTTCAAAAATTTCTCAATGCAGGGTTTATCTATCCTATATCAGACAGTGAATGGGTGTCCCCGTTGGTAATATTTCCTAAGAAGAACGGGAAATGGAGAGTATGTGTGGATTACAAAGCTTTAAATAAAGCCACTCAAAAAGATCACTTTCCATTACCATTAATTGATCAAGTGTTAGATAATTTGTCAGGGAAGAATTTTTTCTCATTTTTAGATGGTTTCAGTGGGTACAATCAAATTGAAATTGCACCTCAAGATCAAGATAAAACCACCTTCACCAGCCCTTGGGGAACCTTTGCTTATAGAGTCCTTCCATTTTGACTATGTAATGCATCAGCAACCTTCCAAAGGGCAATTTTAGGAATTTTTTCTGATATGCTTAATGACTCTATGGAAATTTTTATGGATGAATTTACTCCTTATGGTGTTTCTTTTCAGGAAGCACTGGAAAACCTTGAGAAGGTACTTAAACGATGCATACAATCCCAACTCTCCTTAAGTATATAAAAATTCCATATGATGATGAGTGAAGGAATAGTGCTTGGACATTTTATCTCATCTCAAGGAATTCAGGTAGACCCATCCAAAATGCAAGTCATTAAGGATCTTCCTACTCCCAAAACCCAAATAGAGGTAAGAAGCTTTCTAGGACATGCTGGATACTACAGAAGATTTATTAAGAAATTTTCCAAAATAACTTCTCCCCTGTTTGTTTTATTGATGAAAAATGTTGAATTCAATTGGACTAATTTTTGTCAAGAAGCATTTAATACACTTAAACATCAGTTATCTACAGCTCCTATCCTTAGAGGNAGTGATATGATTTCAGTATTGCATCAGAGTGTTGCCATCAATGCCAAAGGGGGAGATTGTTGATTAAGGTTGGTTGTCATTGATGTCAACCCTTGAAGAAATCCCTGTAGCACAATGGTTTGGGTAATGGAACCAATATTGTTTGATGTAAATATGAATCATTGTTATTTTTTTATGGTTGATAAAATGTAAATATGGATGAACTCCAAAGTGGTCCCCTTATGGTGAAAGCCCTCACTAGAAGACGCTTTGTGGAGTAAGAGAACCCATGATTAATTATGGAATAATGAGATGAAGGAAAGTGAATTTGTCAAGGAAAATATCCTATATGGATAGTGCTTGTCATGCCATTTTCGGTGGTATGTATAACATCACATAACTCCTCATGGTTAGAGAGTTATGTGAAGTTGGAGAACCTAGGTTTGGGTAATGGACCCAAGTTTGTTTGATGGATAATGGTATGATTTTTTCTATATTTGAAGGTAATACTATTCTATATGGATATTACATGTCATTCCATTTCTGGTGATATGTGGAGTGTCACATAAATCCTCACGGTCTGAGATTTATGGCCTTACAAAGTTGGAGGACCCTCATATGTCATCTAGAAGCCCCAAAAGGTCAAAGTAGTCAAAGTGGTTTCAGAGATTTTTAAAGGTAAATAATAAAGTGAAGTGATGAGTGTATTATAATTCAAAGTGAATACAAAACAAATTATTTCAATAATAAATTTAATGGATAAATTAGAATTGGGTTAACCCTAAAATAAGGAAAGTGGGCCAAGTGACCTAGAAGATGTTTTTAAGGAAGCTACTTAGAGAGTATATATAAGAGGCAAGGCCCTCTCATTTTAATCACACTTGAGAATATTGAATATCTATAGGTGTCTAAGGTAACCAAGGATATATAAGCCTAATTTTTGAGGGAAGGTGAAGAAAAGAAGGCCAAAATGCAAGGACGGATAAATTCTTTTGATGATGCTTTCTAAGGTATGTTATTTACAGGTCATCTCACCATTTTCGCTATAACTTTTTTTTTTCTATAATGATTCAGACCATGAAATTGATATTACATTGAAAAAACATACACAAGTATCTTTGGTAAATGATTCAGCTTGTGGGTCATTGTATTTTTGGAGTTACACTCTATGGAAAATAGGGTTTGTGGCTAGTCCTGAAACTAGTCAAAAACATGTGTTTCAGGTAAAAATGTCATAACTTATTCATAACAGATCCAAATTCAATGAGACCAAATGTGTTGGTTAGGGTGCAGTATTTAGTATTCTGTGTAATATTTTTAGATTAATTCAATGAATATTTTGTGCGGGGCATGCTCTACAAGGTCTCTCTCTAGAATAAGACAAAATTCAACAAGGTACGCCATTTTTTCTATAACTCCTTTTCTGAGAGGTTCCAAGTAGTGAAACCTGGAGGAATTGCATTAAACATGCTAAATAATATTTTTTTTGAGTTTAATATATTTATACATTATAGGCTCAAAGTTACAATTACTTCAAGTTAGGGTTGTTGACTAATCCAAAACTAGGCATGTGAGACAAAAGAAAAGTTTGATGAAAATGCTAGTCTCAAGTTATTAAAGTTAAGGAAGGTTTGTAAGAATGTGATCATATACACCAGGTCTATTACAGAGCTACAAATCAGATTTGGATGATGAAATTGATGAGGGATTTTGGTTGAGGTACATGTTG
>JZKD02S0836167.1:23046-36453 GCA_000966675.3 Picea glauca
ATAAGAGATATAGCTAGCATTGTGAAGTGAGCATAGTAATGGTAGAGAATATATAGATTGTATTGTGTTGTGTTATGGAATCCCTTTGCATTTCCTTTGGTTGTAAACATTTGTGTCCTGCAACCCCTTATTGCTACTTCGGGTGAGACTTCATCTACTTTGCAGATGTTGTCGAAAGGGCCAGTAGTTAGAGTTTGTTGGTGCGCTATTAGAGCTGAACCCTAGGACTTCCCCTGTGCCAAAAAATGGTTTTGTTACCGAAACCGAGATCTTTTTGAGGGAATGTCAAGGTGGTTTCCATCGAGGATAGAAATTCATAACTGGATAGAAGAACAAGAAAGAGACTTTGTCGTAGCTCAAAACAAGAATCCTAGCATTAGTACAAAAGACTGGTTGGGGAGGTACATCTTTATGGATGTGCACAAAATTGTCTTTACAGTAGTTCATAAGGAGCTATACGAGTGGTTATCCAGACTAACAAATACACAATTTGAAATCCGATCTAGACCACCTATGGTTTGGACAACGACGTTGATCAAGAAGGTCAAGAGAGTTGATAACGTTGTGTCTAGATAAATAGATCTCTGGTTTGATAGCACTATTGAAGGGTACATTACTGAGTTTTCTATTGATAGAGTGGAATCATATAGTCAAGTAGAGAGGTATTTCTTTAAGGGACCTAGAGAAAAGTTTCTACACTTCTTGAAGTTAAAGATTAAGATGATATTGCATGAGAAGAATATTTTGAAGATACAGTAATTAGCCAGATTCTAAAGCTAATGTTTAAGAATTTAGACAGTGACGGTGACACAGAGGCTAAACACATGCGCAATGGGAGATCGTTCAGAGAGGTTCCTCTTGCGAACCTATTTAAGCATAATTACAGAAATGAGGGATTCTACAGTGGAGAAGAAGCAGATCTAACAGACGAAGAGTATTCAAAGTCTGCAAGGGAAGAGGAAGTAGAGACTGAAGAACTTCATCAAGGAGAACCAGAAACTTCAGGGACTGCTCCTACTATCGAAGTAAGTACTATTATTCCTCCTATTGTTTTTGCAACATTAAGTAGCCAGAGTAATCAGAGTAATCAGAGCAATCTAAGAAATCTGAGCACTGTTACAAGAAGTCTAGTACATACTCAGTCGAGAAATCAAGGGAAGTCCATGGCAGATGAAATGAGGTTACCTATTTTTAGAGGAGATGGATCTGAAGATCTTGACCATCACTGGCTCCTATGTGAAGTTGTATGTAGCATTAAGCAAGTCACCTACAAAACTGTTAAGAGACCTCAATTTAGTACTACCTTGAGGGATCGCGCACTAAGCTAGTATATGAAGTTTGCTTCGGGACCTGGACAGCCTAAACTGTTGAATGCCATTAAGACTACATTGAGTGCCAAGTTCAAGAAACCTAAGTTAGAGTCGCAGTGTATCACAAAGTTGAAGAAAATCAAGCAGAAGTTGACTAAACTTGTTTGGGAGTTTGATCATAGGTTTAGGACTCCAACGGGTCGTTTAAGTTTTCAGATCCTAGACAAACAAAATAAATAATGGTTCATCGATTCTCTCCTACCACATATCTAAGTTCCTATGATGCAACAGAAAGTCACTTCACATGTTGAAGCTATAGAGATCACCCTGAAACTAGAAGCAGCCCCTGTAGGAGAATCCAATCCAAGTATGAGCCAGATTTTAAATCAATTAGCTAGTTTATCTCTACAAGTTGAAGATATGAAAAAAGACAAAGGAAAAGAGAAAAGAGGAGACATTTGGTGCATCAGATGTAAAGCAGGGGGCCATGATAAAGAGAATTGTCCTTTATTTAATGAATTCTTGGCCTCTGGAGTGCCTAACCCATTGAAGCAGGCTATTCTACCATGGTGTGAGGTATGTAGAAATAGACATCACCCTGGTGAATGTTATTATATGAAAAAATATGTCCAGACACCTACCAATATTTATTGCACATTCTGTAAATTTGTGGGGCATGATAAGAAGGACTGTAGGGCTTATGATCTCATGCATGAAAGGTCAAGGGATACATATAGAATTCAAGGATAAATGCAGTCAGAAGGAAGTACTACATAGTTCAATTCCCCAGGAAGAGGAAACTTCAACCCTCGCGGTGGATTCAGAGGAAGAGGAAGAGGAGGAGGAATGGGTCGAGGTCGAGGTCAGATCATTTGCTATAGTTGTGCCCAACCATGAAACTTGGCAAGGGATTGTCAAAACCCTTGTACTACTTGCAGCTATTGTAATTCATTTGATCATGTCATTGAAGAGTGTCCAGTATTGCTAGCAAAACTTCAAGAAAGATGAGGGAGAAACTAACAAGTACAACTAATATCAGTTGAACCTCGTGGTGAGGATCCTAGAGTCAATTTTATTACTAGAGGAGGTGTTGTTATAGGAGAAGACAGGGTCACTACAGAAAAGACTACAGATGGATCAGGGATCGGAAAAGTTGTAGAGAAGACATCATTGTTTGATCCAAGGAAAGAGAGGCATATCTTTGAAGAAGCAAGAAAAGAATTTGTATGGGAACATGCTTCTTTGTCTAGGGCACAACTAGAAGAAAGGGAATGTGGAATGCCTCCAACATTTGATCAGTCTGCCCTAGCTGGACAAGGAAAAGAGGTAAGAAATCTTATGGACTTCTTGTATACTTGCATCAACTTGATTAAAGATGAAAAAGTTGTGCAGGAACTACAACACTTAATAAAACAATATGAAGTTGGGATAATAGATCGTCTATTAAGTAGATCTTTAAATCAAGTGTCTAGGAAAATAAGGACAAACAAGGAATTACACTTAGTGCTCAGATTAGAGACTACCACACAGACTCTGTGGTCCTTGACTTGAGATCAAAAGTAAATGTTATGACGAAGCAGACCTGGGCACTAATGGGAAAACCTAAGTTGATTTACTCTCCTATTAGGCTCAGGATGGCTAATCAGCAAGTAGTGAGCCCCTTTGGAAGACTGGAGCATGTCCCTGTGAACATCGACGGGGTAAGGACATTTGCAGATTTCGAAGTGATTGAGATAGTTGATGATAGTTGTCCTTATCCTGCATTGTTAGGAATTGATTGGGATTTCAACAATTCGACTGTTGTTGACCTAAAAAAAGAGAAGAATGACATTTGAAGGTGAGGGCCTTAAGGTCATTGCAACTCTCAATCCTAATGAAGGTCATAGGTACACAGAACCAATAAGAGAAGAAGATCACGCCTATGAGATAGAAAATATTTATAAACTGATAGCAGGACAGCAGAATTACATTAATCCCACAGTAGATGGAAATCTAAGTTGGTGAAAGGAAAGTGCATCCTCATCAGATTCAAAAAAAGCATTGGAAAATTGGCAGAACAAAATGTATGAAGTCTCTATGTAGAGATGTGCCAGATTGACCAGAGCAGTTCATTGGATCGGCACAGAAGTAAGTAATCTTCCTACATTTGACGTCTTGAATCATTTAGAGGCATCTCTAGTTGAATTTGAATGAATTGTACCAGTACAACAGATCTTGTTAGCACTAGATGAAGCCTTAAAAGCAATGTCAGCTAGATGGTGGGGAACACACAAGAAGAACATCGCGGAGTGGGTACAATGTCGCACCTTGATGACAGTGCACTTTTCAGACCAAGCAGAAGGTTGCAAAGTTTGATACACAAGTCATAGTTGTCCTAAGGACCATGTGCGAAGTTGGGAGGAAGCTTGGAGAAGCATTCTTGGAGAATAGTGGGTACATAAGTTCATTAACACTTTGGATACTATGCCTATCAACTGGTATCTTCAAGTAGAGTTGTGCCTCATCACTATAGATTGGTATGGTATGACTCAGAACTTTATAGCTACATTTTTATTTGAAATTCAATACCCCACAATAGATCAGGCTTTACAAATTGTAAGACAAAAGGTATCTGAAGAGGCACCTAACCTCCCTTTTTTCCCAAGAAGAGGATGAATGGATTGCACCTCTTCAGAAGTTACAGGGTTGTTACAATATTAATTATGATGACGATGACGACCCTAGGGATGTAAACATTGCAGAAATTGAAGGTCACAGAGACATAGAAGGGCTAGGGATCGAATTACCTTGTATTGGACAGCCTATCAAAATTAAGAAGGTTAATATTGGAACAGAGCAAACCCCTGAGTTGGAAAATTTTGGAGACTATTGGGATGATGCTACTATTGATAAGATTACCGAATTACTGCATGAATATCAGGATTTGTTTCTAGCCAAGTTCACAGACATGAAGGGAATAAAAGGACCCATGGGAGAAATGAAGATTCCTTTGAAACCATATGCAAGGCCAATCAAGAAAACACCTTACAAATTGAATCCCAAGTACAAATAGAAAGTTAAGATTGAATTGGATAGAATGTTGGAAGCGGGAATCATAGAACCGAAGAATCTGAATGGATCATCCCTATGGTGGTCCAAGATAAGAAGTCAGGAGAAATCAGGATTTGTGTAGATCTAAGGAAACTGAATGATGCATGTTTACATGATCCATTTCCTACACCTTTTACTGACGAGGTCCTATATAATGTGGGAGGACAGGAAGTCTATTCATTTATAGATGGATTTTTCAGACTATCACCAAATCAGAATTGCTAAGGAGGACATGCATAAGACCACATTTGCAATAGAATGGGGCTCTTATCAATACATTGTGATGACTTTTGGGTTAAAGAATGCACCAGCCATCTTTTCCAGGGTGGTGATTGAAGAATTTAAGGAGTTTTTACACAAGTTTTTAGAAGCATACTTTGATGATTGGACCATTTTTAGCCTACTGAAAAATCATATTGAATTTTTGAGATTAATGTTAGATAAGTGCAGGGAATGTCAGATTGCCCTGAATCTGAAAAAAGTGTATTTTCTTTTCACCTTTTGGAGTGTTGTTAGGATACATTGTATGAAAAAAAGGGTTGTTGGTAGATCCATCCAATATTGCTATCATTGTTGATCTACCTCCCCCTACTTCAGTTAGACAGACGCGCACTACATTAGGCCACACTGGATACTACAGAAAGTTCATTAAGGGCTACGCACATATAACAGTACCTATGGAGAAGCTATTAAAGAAATATAGTATGTTTCAATGGATAGAGGAATGCCAACATAGCTTCGACACACTAAATAAGAAAATGGTTGCTACGCCTATTTTGGTTTTCCTAGATTGGAGTAAGGGATTCAATGTTCATGTTGATGCTTCATCCATTGCATTAGGAGCAGTCTTAGCATAGCCAGGAGCAGGAGATATTGACCACCCTATAGCCTTTGCTAGCAGGAAGCTTTCTACAGCTAAAATAAATTACACTACCACTAAAAGAGAAGGCTTAGCTATGGTATATGTGCTGCAAAAGTTTAGACACTACTTTTTGGGAGGACATTTTAAGATGTTCACTGATCATTTTGCATTGAAGTACTTAGTCAACAAGCCAGTGTTGGGGGGAATAATATGCAGATGGCTATTATTATTCCAGGAATATGATTTTGAGATTGTGGTCAAGCTAGGGAGAATGAGTAAGGGACCTAACAACTTATCCAGATTAGAACATGGGGAGGAACCTACCAGTTTGGATGATACACTACCAGATGCACAGTTGATGGCCATCGAGAAATTTGATGATCACTTCACCAAGATAGTCTAGTTCTTTTCCACAAGAATGGCACCTCGCGAATATACAGTTATTCAAAAGAAAAAGTTGGTAGTCTACGATGCAGATTTTCAACTTGTAGATGGAAAATTATATAAGATGGGACCAGATGAGATCTTGAGGAGGTGCGTTATGGAGGTAGAAAGACCATTGATTTTAGAAGAAGCACATGAAGGCATCACAGGAGGACATTATGCAGGGAAAGAAACAATGCAGAAGATTCTCAGAGTTGGCCTCTAGTGGCCCACTTTACATAAGGATGCTAAGGAATACTACAGAGCCTTCGATGTATGCCAAAGGATAGGGAAGCCATATAGAAAGGATGAAATGTCTTTAGCACCTCAGTTGACCTTACAAGCATTTGAGAAATGGGCTATTTACTTTGTGGGACCTATCAACCCACCAGGAAGGCGCACAGGAGATCTATACATCATCATTGTTATAGAGTATTTGACCAGATGGGCATAAGAAAGAGCAGTTAAGGACTGTAGTGAAACTACAGCAGCGCGATTCATCTTTGATGATATCATAACCAGATTTGGACGCCCAAAGATTCTTATGAGTGATCAAGGTACACACTTCATTAACAAAACCATTGAAGCCTTGACTCAGGAGTTTGAAGTTCACCATCAGGAGAGCACACCATACCACCGATAGGAGAATGGTATAGTCGAAGCTTTCAATAAGATCTTGGAGACAGGGCTGACCAAGATTTGTAGCATTAACAGAGATGATTGGGTTTTAATAATTCCAACAATGTTATGGGCTTATCGAACTACTTGCAAAAAGTTAACAACGCAGACTCCATTTAAGTTAGTTTATGGCCTGGAAGAAGTGGTACCTATGGAATATTTGGTTCCCATATTAAGAATTGCAACATTTATAGGTATGGATGACACAGGCGTTGTTCAAGACAAGCTTGCGCAGTTGATAGAACTAGAGGAAGACAGATTTATTTCAGGATTTCATCAGAAGGTACAAAAATATAGAGAGAAGGCTTACCATGACAGACATATCAAGAGGATAGCATTCAAACAAGGGGATTTGGTATTGTTATATGACAGCAAGTTCATGAAGCATCTAGGGAAGTTCAGGACACATTGGCTTGGGCCATTCGAAGTTGCCCATGTTACAGAAGGAGGAGTTGCACAGTTGAAAACACTTAATGGAGAATGGAAGGATGTTTTAGTGAATGGAAGCTGGTTGAAGTTGTATCGTGAAAACCAGTTGCCTCACAAATCATAGTAAAAGCAAGGAAAGAAGGGTCTAGGTACCAAGTGAAGTTGAAATTGGGTACCAAACACAGAAAAGATAGTCTGCACACGATAGGGAAGGATAGAGTAGAAAGCACAGGCTATTTCGCGTAGTCCATAATCGAAGTAATACAGAAGGTTCAGTCTTGGAGTGACTCGGGACGAGTCACCGGTGAGTGTTGGGGGCACGTTGGCCCTTGGTGATGTATTAAGGAATAAAGTTAATATTAAGGAAGAATAAAGACGAAGTGCGTGGAAGGCACATAAACTGAGGATGGATCGAAGTGGTTAAAGAAGAAGAAAAAAAGGAATGAAATAAGGAAAATCAAGTCATTGAAAGTGAAGATCAAGGAAGATAAAGAATCAAAGAATATGGATTGTGGACAACTCAACAAGCGAAAGAAGACACCAACAGGTACTTTGGAGCACCTCGCAAAAAAGAAGGAAAGACAGGTTGGTGAAGCCCTAAAAACACGGGTCATGTGGACCTGGGGTTTTGACACCTAGGTTTCAGTCTAAGGTTGTATGAGAGTCATGTAATGCATAAATAAAGGTCTAGAAGAGTTGAGAGGGTTGGTCTTGTTGTTTGTGTTATGGTTGTTCGTTGTTGGTTAATGATTGGTGTTGATTATTATTGAGGAGAGAAACATTGAGTCTGTATTATGGATCTTTAGCTGGGTGCAAAGATCAACCCTACAGTTGGGTGTGCAGGGAGGGGAGATAAATAGAGAAATAGAGAGAGATATGCAGCTAAGTGCGCATATAGAACTGTATGTTTTCATCTAATATATCAAGAAACACAGTTTTGTGGACATAGCCCTAGGAAGAGGGTGAACCATGTATAGCTTGTTGTTATTTGTGGTTGATGTTGTGTTATTTGCTATCAAATATATTGTTATTTCATTGTTGTGTTAGAGATAAGAGATATAGCTAGCATCGTGAAGTGAGCATAGTAATGGTAGAGCATATATAGATTGTATTGCATTGTGTTCTGGAATCCCTTTGCATTTCCTCTGGTTGTAGACACCTATGTCCTACAACCTCCTATTGCTACTTTGAGTAAGACTTCATATGCTTCGCAGGTGCTGCCGAAAGGGCCAATGGTTAGGGTTTGTTGGTGCGTTGTTAGAGTTGAACCCTGGGTCTACCCCTGTGCCAACAAATGTATGTTTTATTTTTCTTTTGATTTTTTTATACACACATCCAAATTAATACATATATGTTATTGTACAATAGAGTGCTTGTAAAACAGAGTAACAAAGCATATTTAAAACAACAATTCTATGACTAAATGAAACAATAAATAAAATTGCAGAAATGAAATGGAATGGCTCACAAATGAGAATTTATCTTGAGTGTCTAATAAACTTGATTTATTTTAATAAATTCAAATTCATAAGACTAAATTGGAAATCTGGAAATGTAGTTAGTTGAGTTATAATTTGTTAAGAAAATAGAAAAAATACAGAAAATAAAAATAAAAATGCTAACTAACCAAAGTACAAATAGAAACATGCTTACCAAGTTGAGGGGCCCTTCCCAACTAGTAATTGCTGCTACAAGAAAATAAGTCCCCTTGAATTCTCATTTGCACAAAGACGCCAACTCTCTTATTTCATCAAATTCAGATATTACACTAAGATCACACATAGTGATCTCTATTTGAATGATGAATGATAATGTAATAGATTCCTCCTTAGTCCTAGGAGGCTCTTATTTATACATTAAATCCATGGAGGAGTGGCTAAAACCAAATTCCCCAAACTCAGATTTTGGTTAAAACCAATTTTACAATTTTTGGAATGAAATCACAAAAATCTAGGTTTTTCATCAATTTGGGTAGATTCGAGTTAGAGATATGCCCATATATTCCAAACTAATTTGAATTTGGAAAAGAATCCCTCAATTTACTCAATTTTCCATATTATAGACAAAACCCATATCTTTGAATTTTTATATCTTCCTTCATCTGCACGAAAATTGAGGCACAAGTTTGTTGTTTGAGATTTTTAATAATTTTTGCAGAATTATTCCCTCTGAGTTGGAGGTCCACACGTGTGATCTGGATGAATTCTAACATGTCTGTCTACATGCCAATGTCGCTCTGGACAAAACCCATGTCCTTGATTTTTGTCTAAAAGCATGCCAAAATTTCAATTATAATTCAGTGTCAGATGGTTGTTGATGTTGGTATCGGATGACCTAGAACGTTTTGGTACCATATGGTTTCTAGAAAATTCTGGTAACAGATAAGCTGAATTGTGAGTACCATATGACATGGAGTGTGAGTACCAAATGACATGGAGTGTGAGTACCGGATGACTGTGTAGGCTCATAAACCATCATTAAAACAAGCAAGTGTTGCTTGAGTAGTGCATTCCTCCCTTAAGTAATAATATATGGTGTTACCCTACCTCAAGGGTTTTCTCTATATTCTTGTGTTCATGTTATGAAGAATGGTTTATGGTTTATTCTTGGTCTTATTGAAGTATATTTGCAGATCTATTCAATTTATTAACAAATAGAATCCAAGTTACTTCACAAATGCAACAAGGAGGAGGTCCCTGCAGGGGTTGTCGTAGCAGCAGCACAATGCACAAATGACACCATGCTCAATTGGGTGCCATACTTATTGAACCAGTATCTAGACAAATGCAAGGAAGCGTAGGACTTAGGGACAGAGTTCCACTACTCCTGGTTAATTATTTTGATAGGGAACTTGAAGGACGCAGTCATGAAGCTAAGGAGGTCATTGACTCAAAGGCACATAGTGTTGTAAATTTGAAGAAAAAATAAAATATTCCTACAGTTGTTGTATATTGTCATCCACATCATATAGAGAAAAAACACTCATCAAGGCAAAGGCGTGTTAATCAACACATTTATGCACCGGCAGGGAACCAAAAAGGAAACTGATCCAGAGGTACATGGAATCCTACCAACACAATAGGAAGACATCTGGCTAGAGAACCAATCCCAGGGAAAACCTGACATGATGCAGAGAAATATCAGGGTGGAAAGGTAGTAGATAGACATCATGTTCAACTTCCATAGGGATGGATGGATGGTCGTACTTGGTACCAGTTGGCTACATTGCTTAGCTGGTCATATTGTATGGTTTCTTCTCATGTTTCGAGAACGAAACATGTGAAGGGGGATGGAATTTAGTATACCTAGGGAGGTAATATGGGGTGCCTAGGGAGGTACCCAATGGGAATTTGGTTATGTATTATTAGTGGAATTTATTTATGAGAATGTGTTCATTCAATGTAAGGTGGACTAGGTCCACTATATTAATAAAGGCCCACTATGGTAGTTGGATGTAATAAATGTGAGAAGGCTCTCTAGAAGGTTCCTAGCATATAGAGAGAGTTATATAAAAAATTGAAAGCAATGTAATGAAGCATAGTGGAGAATATTTTAATTGTAACAAGAAAGTGTTGCTTGAGTAGTGCATTCCTCCCTTAAGGAATAATATATGGTGTTACCCTACTTCAAGGGTTTTCTCTATATTCTTGTATTCATGTTATGGACAATGGTTTATGGTTTATTCTTGGTCTTATTGAAGTATATTTGTAGATATATTCAATTTCTTAACAAATGGAATGCAAGTTACTTCACAAATGCCATAAGGAGGAGGTCCCTCCAGGGGTTGTCGCAGCAGCAACACAATGCACAAATGACACCATGCTCAATTGGGTGCCATACTTACTGAACATGTCCCTAGACAAATGCAAGGAAGCGTAGGACTTAGGGACAGAGTTCCACTACTCCTAGTTAATTATTTTGATAGCACTAATTGGTTGGAAAGAGCCTCCCTACTCATACTTATGCGACAAAGTAGTATGTTTTCCTACAGCATGGTACACGTCAATGGGAATCATTTCGTACCCCAAGCCAAGAAGTGGAAATGCCAACACCTTTTCTCGGTATCTCAACGACATATAATAAAACATAGCCAACACTTGGAGGGTCACTTCAGAAGTGGTCGCACAATATAAATGGCTATCCAACTTTAGGGATACATGGCACAACATGTGGATCCAAGCACGTAGGGACCAGAGAAAGAATGGCTTCAACTTCGATTCAGCATTAATGCAGAGGAAGTTGAAATGTCCATGAGAGACTGGTAGGATGACTGGAAGATCCCAATAATTACCAACAACGTGCCCAAGGGAAAATAGGTAGAATCAGGGTTGTCCAAGACATCTGCAGGGGCCAACACAGCAGCCAAGAAACCAAAACAATAAGGAAATTCTGGTCAAAATATAGCGGTGCAAAAGAAGGGAAGCGCTCCAAAGAAGGATGTGCAAATAGGAAAGAAGGACAATGACCATGTGCAAGAAGAACAAGTAAGGGGGGACACAGCGATGTAGGAAACCCCATCAACAACCACTCCATAAGAGACAGGGCCACTCAAACAGCCAATAATACACATAGGTGGGTCACGCAAGAAGGCCAAAGAACATAAGCAAATCCCATAATACACAATTACCGAGGATGTTGTCGATATTGTAGCAGAGAGGGTGTTAGGTAGCTAGAGAGGTAGTGGGAGGGGACAGAGGGCCCATAATGATAATAGTGGAGGCCATTCAATGTAAGGTGGACTAGTTCCACTATATTATTAAATAAGGCCCATTATGGTAGTTAGATATAACAAATGAGTAGTTAGATATAATAAATGTAAGAGGACTTCTTAGAAGGTTCTACTTCTAGAAGATTCCTCCTCTAGAATGTTATTAGGTGATGGTAGCACTATATAAAGGTGTTCAAGTAATGTAATAGTACATGAAGAGAAGTATTGTATTTGGAGTTGAAGCTCATTAGGAGGTTTCCCCCTCGAAGAGGCAAGTGAACAGGAGAGGATATATTCCATAATAGGATCCATTGTATGGTTTTGACTTACCCCAAGGGTTTGATATAATAAAGTGTGTTTCTTCTGTATTGTTCTTTGAATCTTTGCGGTGTTCTTTTATGCAAGTATTTGGTTCTTAACAATTGGTATCAGAGCACTTTTCTTGGCCAAAGAAGGGAAGAAATGTTTTTTCTATTTTTGCAGAAATTTTCTAGGGAAGAAAAAGAGGTTGACGCACTTCAAGTTCAGATCTAAAGCTTAATGAGCTAAATTTGGAAAAAAAAAATGGGTATTTGAATTCCTCTCGGAAAAATACCCAATTTCAAAAAAAAAATCAGCCGAAACGGAGTCCAGTAAGTGAAGTTATGAGCATTTTAAATTCAACAGTTTTTCAGGGTTTTTCCTGAAAAAGGCCATGATTTTCTGTTGTAATTTATTTTTCTATTTTTTGGTGTTTTTCGTGACGGTAGCGGGAATGCAGAGTTCATAAATTTTCATAGGGTGCTTATATTTCTATTTCCTCTCAAACCCTTAAATAAATTCTACAAATTACTGAAGCATTCAAATCTCAATTGTATGACACATTGAATGACAGATTGGATAAATTTGTAGATGGCCTCATAGACAGCCTCAATGATAGTTTTCATAGTATTCAAGATTCATTGGATAGCATGGACGAGATATTTTTTATGGAAAACATCATGGATGAATATAATCAAGAAATATATGCTTGGTATGATTTTGAGGTCGATTGTGATGATTGGTATATGGATAGTTGTCATTTATGGGATGACAACGACTTCCATATTTTATTTGATGACTCTACTTCACCTTTTGTAGAGAATATCAATGTCCTTCATCAGGAGATAGTTATGATTACCAGCATTCAGCCTGCATATTCTACAATGGTATTGTTCCTTCCAGATTCATCTTTGACCCTTTCTCACTATGTGGATGGATATTCTTATTTGGATCCACATGATAGGTGTCAGTATTGGGAGCATCATTTTCAGTTTGTTATTGGGTGTCGATATCTTCCGTGTGGAGTTCACATGAGCACTTGGACATGGGACCCTAGTTTACAATGGCGGTTGGACTACTTCATCATGGTGGCTTTGATTTCTCAATGGGACCCTGGTTCTCTAGTCTACTTCATCACTATGGTTCACACTTATCCATGGGACCCTGGTTCTCTAGTCTACTTCAGCATTATGGTCCACATTTATCCATGGGACCCTGGTATATGGTTGTACATCAAGTGTTGAAGAAAATTCTTTCATAAGGGGGATGGAATGTTAGGTAGCTAGAGAGGTAGTGGGGGGATAGGGGGGCAGAGGGCCCATAATGATAATAGTGGAGGCCATTCAATGTAAGGTGGACTAGGTCCACTATATTATTAAATAAGGTCCACTATGGTAGTTAGATATAATAAATGAGTAGTTAGATATAATAAATTTAAGAGGCCTTCTTAGAAGGCTATACTTCTAGAAGATTCCTCCTCTAGAATGTTCTTAGGTGATGGTATCACTATATAAAGGTGTTCAAGCAATGTAAGGGGACATGAAGAGAAGTATTGTATTTGGATTTGAAGCTCATTAGGAGGTTTTCCCCTCGAAGAGGCAAGTGAA
>JZKD02S0836167.1:102444-117363 GCA_000966675.3 Picea glauca
AAGAACAGATAATGGAGGAGAATACACATCAAAGGAATTCGTTGCATTCTGTAAATCAGCAGGGATTAGGAGGGAGTTGATTGTTCCTCATAATCCTCAACAAAATGGTGTAGCAGAAAGAAAGAACAGATCTATTGAAGAAATCGTGAAGGCATTACTAAACGATCAAGGTTTATCTATGTTCTTATGGGGAGAAGCAGCCATGACAGCAATATATGTTCAGAACAGAGGTCCTCACCACATATTGAAGGACATGACTCTAGAAGAAGCCTTCTCAGGTAAGAAACCTAATGTGGAAAACCTAAGAATCTTTGGATGCCCTATTTACTCTCACATTCCCAAGGACAAAAGGAATAAATTAGAACCCTCGGGAAAGAAGGGCATATTCGTGGGATATAGCGAATCATCCAAGGCTTATAGAATCTATATCCCAGAACAACATAAGATTGAAGTCAGCAGAGACGTGACCTTCAATGAAAAGATGGCTTTCAAGAAGTCCATAGAAGAAACTATAGAAGAAGAAGAGTATGAAGATCATATTGAAGAAAGCACAGAAAACCAAAATGACGAAAAGGAACAACTTGATCATTTGATGCAACATTGATGCAGACACCGTACCTAAGACCAAGAAACAACCAGCTTGGCTTGAAACCACCTTACAAGAAGCAGAAAGACTCAAGGCCCCAGATGGGACCTTCAGAAAAAGTAAGAAGCCCAAAAGATTCTGAAGCTATGCAGCGTATATGACAAAGCTTTTAGATGAAGAACCTACCACATTTGAAGAGGCAGTTCAAAAGAAACAATGGAAAGTAGCTATGATGTTAAAACACCAATCCATCATGAAAAATGATGTATGGGAAATTGTGCCTAGACCTAAAGAAAAATCAATAGTAACTTCAAAATGGGTATATAAAATCAAACATGCAGCAAACGGAAGCGTGGATAAATATAAAGCAAGGTTCGTAGCTAGAGGGTTCTCCCAGAAGGAGGGAGAAGTCTATGACGAAACATTTGATCTGGTTGCTAGATATACTTCCATTAGAGCTATCATGTCTCTTGTCGCTTCAATGGGATGGAGTTTACATCAGATGGATGTAAAAACAGCTTTCCTCAATGGAGCAATCGAAGAAGAAGTATATATTGAACAACCTCAAGCGTTTGAAGTACATTCCAGAGACACTCATGTTTGCAGACTAAAGAAAGCCTTATATGGACTCAAGCAAGCTCCAAGAGCTTGGTATGCCAGAATAGACAGCTACCTAATGAGACTTGGTTTCTCCAAAAGTCATGCAAATCCAAACCTTTACTACAAAGTTGTGAACAATGCACCTGTGATTCTACTACTATATGTTGACGATCTATTCCTAACAGGTGAAGAGTCTCTCATCATCCAATGCAAAAAGGAACTAGCTTCTGAGTTTGATATGAAAGATCTTGGCCTCATGCACTATTACTTGGGACTAGAAGTATCGCAGAAGCGTGGTGAAGTATTCCTTGGACAAGGAAAGTATACAATAAAGATTCTTCAAAAGTTTGGAATGATGGATTGCAAATCCATGGACACTCCTATGACTATAGATATAAGAAAAGTAAGAGATTTAGATTTTGATCCAGTAGATCCATCACTATATCAGCAATTGATTGGGTCATTGATGTATTTGGTAAATACTCGACCAGACATTTGCTTTGTCGTGAACACGCTAAGCGAGTTCCAGGTGGAACCTAGACATGAGCATTGGATAGCTGCAAAGCATGTTCTAAGATATATTCGAGGGACAATAAACTATGGTTTAAGATATACTACATCCAGCTTCATGGATTCACAGATCCAGATTGGGCAGGAAGTGCAAAAGACAGAAAGAGTACTTCAGGGATGTGTTTCAGCTTGGGCTCCGCTATGATATCGTGGGGCAGCAGGAAACAGAAGTTTGTTGCACTCAGCACAGCAGAAGCAGAATATATCGCAGCATGTGAGGCATGTACAGAAGCAATATGGCTGAGAAAGCTAATCTCTGATTTATTTGATCAGGTTCCAGATTCGACCATAATACACTGTGACAATCAAAGTTGTGTAAGGCTATTAGAACACCCAGTGTTTCATGAACAGTCAAAACATATTGAGATCAAATACTACTTTATTCGAGATAAAGTCCAAGAAGGAGAAGTAAAGCTCCAGTATATCCCCACGGATGAGCAGACAGCAGATATCTTGACAAAGCCTTTGTCCAGAATAAAGTTTGCATATTTCCGAGACAAATTGGGGATCGTGGAAATAACTCCCTTAGCTGAAAGGGAAGAAATGACTCTCCAGGTTGGGAGGGAGCATTGACATATCATTGAATTGAGGACAGTCATTTTCAAGTTTTGAAAAATGGTCCAACTTGGGCAGTTGCTTTCTAGTTCGGAAAGTGATTTGAGATTTCTGACATACAGACATTTTTCCAGTTCGGAAAATGGTCCAGATCAAACAGTCATTTTCGTGATGAAAATGGTTCGATGGATTGTTGATGTACCATAGACAGCAATTTCCCATTGTGGCTAACATGGGGAATGGTCTAGGGCAGTCTCTCTTCTTGAGGGTTACTCAAGAAGACTAGCCCGCCTTGCCGGATAGTCATTCTTTCGAAGCTCACAGTTGTGAGCAGTTTCGAAGAATGGTTTGTTTTGGAGGTTGGTGCAGGACAGTCATTTCCTTAGGAAATGGTCCAGACAGTCATTCCTTAGGGCAGATTCATTCTCTCCAGGTTGCACTTTGTTTAGTGCCTGAGGAATGGCCCAGGGTAGGGAATGGTCTAGGTTCAGCAATCAGGGACAGGAATTCCCTAGGGCAGACTCATTCTCTCCAGGTTGCAATTTGTTTAGTGCCAGAGGAATGGCCCAGGGTGGGGAATGATCTAGGTTCAGCAATCAGGGACAGGCATTCCCTAGGGCAGACTCATTCTCTCTAGGTTGCACTTTGTTTAGTGTCGGAAGAATGGTCCAGGCTCAGAAATCATGACAGTCATTCTTCCTTGCTTGAGAAGAATGGTCCAGATAGCCAATCATTGATGTTCTACTCTGAGGGCAGATGCTCTTTCAGATCTCATAGATGTGAGTGAAAGAATGGCCCAGATGATTCGGTTTATATCATAACAATATTTTCTGTGCAAGTTGATATTAGATGATTGTTATGGAGACAATAGGGATATGCTATTGTGGTGGATATGTTCCACTGTCTGTGATTATGTGTCACGGTTTAAGTAGTTGTGTACTACTATGGATAAACACAGTTGTGTTCTATCAGTTGACTTGTACCAGTTGTCATGGAGATTATCCAGTTGGATAATCATGACGGTGCTCATGATGCTACCAGTTGAATAATCTGTTTGTGCTCAAGACCATTATCAGTTATACCTCCCTAGCTAGGAGGGAGTTTTGATATTATGGTAGCTTCGGGAGGTATCAACCTCCATTGTGACCTTTGACAAGATTAGAATATTCCGGAAGAAAGAAAAGAAGTGAACATAACCCTTGAAGAGATGTTGATTGAGAGAGATARTTAATATGAATTAATTAGTACCCAGAATGAGAAGTCGGCCCAGGCAGTCTACCAGGATTAATATAAATACAAGGCACCRGTTCTCATTTGTACACACTTCTCAGAATTGCAGAGAGGCACTTGTGCGCATTACAGTCTGGCAGTCTTGTGCGCAAGTTCTAGAGAAGGTGTTGTCGCCAGTTCTKAWGCCTATTGCTTCTATCTTTTTGGGTTGGACTCTTTGATCAGCTTTGGTTACTTCTTGCTTGGTGCATTAGCCTTGCTTGGCTATTAGATTGCTACCAGGATTCTTCTCTCTGTYAAGGTCAAGGTGMTCGGAGGGTAGCTTCGRCCTATGGTTGGGTGACAATAGTGATATTGTCTATGGTAAAACAAGCACATTCTAACAGATCCRAAGGGTTTATTACCACTCTAAGATGAAAAATTATGTYGATACACACTTTTAGTAGGAAGACTCATCTTAAAGCTTTTCCCATGACTCTTAAATCTTGAGGATTTAAAACCCTTCTTCTTGAATCCCAAATTACTTTTCTTCTTCCAATCCTTATGAGGTTTTTCCTTGTTCTTGAGTTGCTCATAGCAGTACCTTGCCTTTCGAATAGTGTCTTCTAAAGTCTTAGGTTAATCAAACTCAATCCTGTCCCGAAAACACTAATGCAGTCCATTAATAAACCGTTGCATCTTTACCTTTTCATCCTTTATGTAGGGCACATACCTCATCAGCTCAAGAAATTTGTTGATATATTCATCTATTGTGAATTGTCCTAGCTTGAGTTCATAGACTTCCTTGGTCTTCCCATCATAGTATCTTTCAGAAAGATACTTCTTCTTTAAGTATTTCTCAAATTGTTTCCGTGACAAGTCCTCCTCATGGATTCCTTTCACATTCCTAAGGTCCTCCCACCAAATGAAGGCCTTTCCATTCAAGTTGAAAATATCTATTCGGGCCTTTAAGTTTTCAAAGTAGTCATGGACTCTAAAGTACTTCTTCAAGCCAAGTAGCCAAACTTCCGCTTCTTCCCCCTTTTTAATTTCTCCATCGAAAGTGGGTGGTTTGGCTTTCTTAAACTCTTCAAGGTTACATGGTTCTTGGAATGTTTCATGTTCTTTCTTCTCCTCTGAGAGCGTCGAAGGTCGGGGTCGTGAACCAACGTTGGTCGTTGATCTGAGACCTCCGAGTTTTCCTCCTGACCGTTAAATCAAGCAAGTGTAAGGATAAGGTAAGCGCTTAGGCAGGTTTAGCGCATTCTTTGTATTCAATCCTCTCGGAGCCCCAAAGTGGCCCCGCTTACACGCCATTCCACATTATTTAATATTTATAATGCATGCAAGGTTTGTACAAGGTAGTGTAAGGTTTGGTCCTTCGGTGATTTTGGCTCACGAGTCCCATCACCACCAACACCTCGGAGTCTCGAAGTTTCGGACTCCCGGAGGCTTAGCTCCTTTTGGGGGTAACAAAAGGTTTCGGGCCCTGGTCATATGGGACTTGACATTCCCCAAGAGCTACACTCTCAAATCGTGCCCGAGCTTTTGGTTAAGCCCACGGACTTGGGCCCATGGTCCCGAATGATTTTTGAAACTATTAAAGGTTAAACATGGGCCAATTAAATATCGTTTAACATAAAACTCCTCCGGCCTTCAGAACAATCTCCAATTCAATCTCCACTTCAGACCTCTGGAGTACCGGAGTCCTGAAGCTTCAAAATGTGCTACGAAGTGATCAAGGTGGATAATCATAGG
Source organism: Picea glauca (assembly GCA_000966675.3). Classification (NCBI taxonomy): domain Eukaryota; kingdom Viridiplantae; phylum Streptophyta; class Pinopsida; order Pinales; family Pinaceae; genus Picea; species Picea glauca. The sequence continues at coordinate 107,723 of JZKD02S0836167.1, forward strand.
TTTAATCCAATGGCCCAAATCTAGCCTTGTAGCCAGAACAACTATCGTTGTAGCTTCTTCTATACTTCGTGGCTTCACTTCCCTTCATCAAGAGATTTAAACCATGGGTTTCAAAGGATGTAGCCTTTGTCTGTGTTCTACGAATGCTATACCTCCTCAGCTTAACAGACCTTTAACTCAATCCCTAGCGCATTCCTTGCACGTATTCAAAGTGTGGTGAGGTTTACTTAGAAATTTTATTTAATTTAAACTGTAAATGAAAGGAAATAAAAACTATTTCCTATTTTCTAGACTTGTAGAATGGTAAAATGAAACAAGATATCTTCTAAGTTTCCTGGCATAAGATTTGAGGACAGACTAGAATAAAACGACATGCAGAAATCACTCTCTTTTGATGCTTAATAAAACTTTAGCTATTCACTACTTACTACATATGAATGAATTGAACTGGGAAATTCAGTCAACCACAACATTCACTACCAGAATTTAGCACAAGAAGTCACATGGTGAAGTTGTTCACCCACATAGAAATTTAGTTGTAACGTTTCCACATTCACACTTAAATTATCAAGGAACTTTTAACAGAAAACTAAACTTATATTGCTCTAAAAACACAGTCTATAATTATCTCTGAGATTAACAGTGTAGAGATTTTGGCAAAATATACTTATCTAGAATTCAGAAAATGTTGCAATTGCTGAAAGGGGTTCCCTTTTCCACCCAACTATAGGCACAACAACTCCTGGAAGAATTTACCACCGACCACCCCCTAGTTAGATCATCATGCTCAGAGAGAGATACTTCTTTTGCTCAGCAGCAAGAAGGGACAAAGGTTACTCTCCTTTTCCCACGGGTACTTGGCAAATCCGTTTTCTCTCCACCAAGCAAGGGGGTCTGCAAAGAGTGCCTCCTCAGTCACTCGTCTTCTCTGCAACCTCGTTTATCCGCTTGGACTAAAAATGTTACCCAGTAAATTCATGTACCTAGAACAGTTTGTTTCTCAGTTCTCTTCATAACCAGAGAGTTGCACATGCCCTCTCTCTTCAGAAATGGTCACCAGACCCATTCCTTCCACCTCACCTCTTATGCCCACGAATGTTTTTCTCTTTTCTCTTGCCTTCCTCCGCAATATTTCGTGGATCCCAATCCCCATTTCGTGGTCAGGTCAAGAAGTTTTTCCAAATAGGTACGTTGCCCATTTCCTCATTGACTCTTGAGGAAGACTTCCCAACTACCAGCCTGACCAGTAATTTACTTTTCTAGGTCAGTGTACTGTTCTGGGTTTGAATAGCTTAATTCCAGCAAAGTACTAGTCTGGTAGGGGCCATCTCAACCATTACTGTTTCCCCTCCCCATCTCTCTGATGCATCATGATGTACCTCAGCAACCCCTTCAGCAGTTGTGCAACCTTTTCCATTTTATTTAATAACAGAAATATACACACATTACCTTCTATCAAAAGGCTCATCATTTCCTACATCCACACATAATCAGTTTTCCCATACTCTTTTAGCTAGCTATAGTTATATTTACAAACTGGGGGAAGCAGGGTTATTACAAAGAGAAAACCAGATTTGCACAGTTGTGAGTTTGTAGCATCGGAGATTGTTTTGTCTTGTTACAGGTCTCTGGGAAATTTTTATTTTGCAGGCTTAGCTACAGGGTTAATCAAATCAAAAAACAATGGGAGGAAGAGAGTCGTGTTATCGCACAATTTGTACTTGCCCAAAGCCCAAGGCCACTAAATGCAATATTGGCGTAACAGGGGGTGACCTATCACTGTCACCTTAATAGGAAATCCCTTTCTATTTAGGAGTATATCAAAGTTACCCCAGGGGAGACGTCCCCAGTGACCTAAAGGGTTGATAAGACTAAGGCAAAGATGCAAGAAAACCCCCCTCTCACTAGTCACTCAAGTCAAAAGGCTCTTAAGGTCTTTAAGGGATGAAGCAACGGTAAAAATGGAGTGTACATGCCCAAAACAAGATAACAAAGAAAATATGGCAGCTTTCAAGTACAAAATATGGTGTTAGTGCTTCTTAAGACCATGAACCTTCAAAAAATAGGCTAGCTGATATAAAGTTGCAGCGATGTAACAGTTTACAACAGCAATAAGTATTTTGTAACTGCCGCAAAAAATATGCGTTGAAATTGCTTGAAAAAAAACAAGAAAATGTAGCTTTAACTAGGCTGAATGAAAATTAAATGTTGCAAGCAAATTTGGCAATGTCTAGCTAACATTTAATGTCACTTATGCAAAGAATTTGCTGCAGTTAGATGGCTGTAGCAATCTTTTGTAACAGCAGCAAATTCTAGTGCTCGAAATTGCAAGGAAACACCATGTAAACTTAGCATTTATCTAGTACATTGATTGGCAATTGTCACAAGCAATTTCTGAGTGAGCTAGGTGCAAGTTATGTAGGTGAATGCAGCATATTAGCATGAATTAGTATGGTTGTAGCAGTGATTTGCAACAGCAGCAAGTTAGTTAATGAATTAGTCTAGTTTAGGGTTAGTAGAAGTTAGCAAAAGCTTCAAGGAAAAGAGTTTGAGTGTTTAATCAATCCTTCAATAAGAAAGAGATTATAACTAGTGCCTTTTAGGGCTTATGGAGTCAAGTGGATGGCTTTTTCTAAGGCTGCAAATCAATTTTGATAGTGCACAAAAGTCCAAGAGGAATGCATAGGAGAAGTAGTAACTTAAGTCCCCCTATGCATTTTCCTCAAGAAAACAAGATACTAGGGTGTAGGCAATTCTCGGCCCTAGCACCTCACTCTCCTTAGGCTTCTTATGGGATAAGAACTTAGGAAAAAGATAACTAGGTCAAAACCTTAGAGTGCTAGGAAACTAGGGCTCTAGGGTTTCACTTGTTACTAGATCAATTCAATGAAAAACATGGCAAATATAAAGTAAGAAAGTAGCTATTTAGGTTCCTTACTTCAAGCATTAAACATATCATGCAATTTCATAATCTTGTATGAGCAAATAAACCATACATAAACCATTCAATAGATGAAAAAAATGCATATTTTACCTACTTGCACCAAGAATAATCATGAAATACCATGCAAGATCACCATAAAAGCTTCCAAGATTGATCCAACTTGCAAAAAAACAGCCTTATACATGAGTGTGCCTCACAATTTCAGCCAATATCCCTTCTAGGGTGCAAATTTTAGACCTCTCCTCTTGTGTGAGGAGTTGTGATGTAAAAATGAATGTACTTTTTGTTTATTTATACAAAACTGGTGACCTTTAATTAATTTCAGGTCAAATAAAGGTCGACCTGGCAATTTACAAATAAAATTAATTAGCATCTAAAAACATTTCCAACGGTGACATAATGCCCTTCTAGGGTGCAATTGAGCACCTAAGGTGGAACGTTGGGCTCCAGATGTTGAACGTTTGGCGTCCAAAGGCCTTGGATGATGCCCACACGTGCCAACTAGCTCACAATTGCACTCAAAATGAAAACCCTAGCTCTGAATTGTTGAAATATTGTAAATGCAAAAAGTATTCTATTTATTATTGAGTTATTATTAATTAGATCAATCCCCTATTGTGGATTGATCATGCCCGGCTTTGTAAATGACCAAATCCCCTTTTGTGGATTGGTCAAACCTTAATTATATCATGTTAATTAAGAAGTCGGCCCCCAGGCCTAATTAAAGTGGTTTTAGCCACTAAGTGAAGAGGTTGGCCCTGCCTAGTGAAGAGACACCTCCCTAGAGCCTACCAGCCAGTATAAATAAGAGAGGCTAGCGCCTCATTAGCTCACTCACTCAGCTGACTCATCTAGTGCACAAGTTTGAAGGAAGCTGCAGTTGTCACTTGCCGAAAGAAGGAAGAGAGAGGCGCATTGCTCAATGTTGGATATTCTTGAGTGTTTGGGTTTATTGTCTTGGCATTGTATTGGCTATCTATATTAAGAAAAATTTTGCTAGGTTTTCTCCCCCATGAGGGTTTCCCAGGATAAATGTTGTGTATCTTGTGATTGTGTTTCTCTCAATGATCCTACATATGTTATTATTGTCTAGTAAATTGAAAAGAAACTTAATAGTTGCTCTAAAATTAACATGCATGACATCCAGGGTCATAATGGTGACGTCATGGGCTCTCAAAGGTCAACGTCCAGGTGGAAAAGCAAGATCCCCCTAAGTCTAGGTCTGCCATGGTGCCTCCAAGGTGACGTCCTTCTTTCTTCCTTGTGCTAATCTCCGATGTCTTCTTGCCCCTGGCTGGGGTTACAGCATCCATCTGTGGGCTTTCAACCCCATGAAGGTCTGAGCTAATCATTCCCCCCTGTGTACCTATCCACCAGACAAGGTCCTGCAGCAACAACAAGTACGCCCTCCAGGGGTTCATAAGTCACAGGGATCATAACATGTAAATCACATCCAATAATTAAATTACCCAAACATGTGCATCAAACCCCCCATTACCCAGACAAATGCTCAAAGACGTTATGCAATTTAAGAAGTTAGTTTTGGAGAAGGTCTCAAGATGTCCTATTAGGCTAATCCTCCTTAAGTTTGGGGTGTTTCTCAGGTAAGAACCAATCCAGGTCATGTAAGTGTATAAGGTGGCATGGGGTAGTGTTTGGGCATGGGGTGCAATGATAACATGGAAATGTAAATCTTACCTGTGGGTGCCATTGTAGAGGGCGAGCTACACCTTGTCATGGATGCCATTGTTTCTGAGCCCATTCATTGCCTTTTATTCTTAGCTTCATTGATCTTTTTCTTTTATGCTTCAAGGGAAGAGTTGAGGGACACTGTCCTGGCTTGGTGACCAGAGGTGACAGCGTTATCCACAAACATTTCACGGAGATGAGAAGGTTGGCTTGTGATGAGACCCCCTTTCTCTTGCTATGCCACCAAGAGTCACTACCTTAGCTTGGTGACCAAATAGATGGTAGTGTCATATCGTTACATGTCGATGGTCATAATAGATGGGCTCGTGATGGGACCTCTTGTCCACCAACTAATACCTTGAGTGTTTATTTATTTTATGGGTTCCCTTTTCTTACAGAGAAGCCTTTTATTGCTTTCTCGGGAATCCCTGGGCGAAGTATCTCAAAAGTTGCATTTTTTGGCTTTTAACTCTTGCCAATTACTTTTACCCTCTAGGCCTTTAGCCCCTTCTTCCCACAAGGCAAGGTACAACCCTTCCTAGTGTGGCAAATCTCAATACCTAAACAAAGGTAGGGGGGAAATGAGAGGAATAAAGATGGAAAGTTGTAAGTATGGACGAAATGGACGATGACCTTTCATAGACCCACCCAGTGGCAACCCATCCATATTACTAGGGCATCATGTCACCCTTCCAGGTATGAACAAGTTAACGAGCATAATTTCCAAGAAAAAGTTATGAAATGAAGGAAAATCCAATGCAACATATTTAAGTGCTTCAAGAATCAGAGTGACACATACCATGATACTCGGACTCATTACCTCATGGAGCAAGACTTACTGCTACTAAAGGACCAAGCTGGTGGGATGCATATTGTTGCCACTAATATGGGCTACACTGAAGAAAAGAGGGGCCCTCCGAGGCCATGCTCAAGTCATCCAGCTCTCGGCACTCCATGTCTAAGACTTGTGGGCCTCGAGACATGATCTCCTTAGTTATCCCTAGGGTAGGGGATAACAAGTCGTATGGTCGTCGTATAGCCATCGTACAGGTCATACATCGTACAACTAATTATTCTGCTAAGAAGATCCGAGTGTGCAGTAGTGAGTGGACCGTGGGAAAAAGGGAGCTGGCAAGTGATGTGATCGGGTTGCAGGAGAAACGGCTGCTACAACAACCACTGTAGCGGTTGAGTGATGATGGTGCAGAAATGCACGGTCGCAACATGAGAGAGGTGTATCTGGCAGCCACAGCCACCAGCGAGTAGTCGTAGCTGCCAACTGAGAAAGGATTTGTGTGTTGGGTGCTAAGATATAATGGAAAGAGCCGCCAAAGTTTGCAGCTATTGCAGAGGACATGTTCGTGTGGAGCTAAGGTGAGTCCCTATGGGCTCATAAGGTAGTAGAGTGTTACGAATCAAAGTCGTGGATTACAGGATGTGAGCGGGTTGTTGGAAGAGATCGAGAGCACATGGTGCCAATGGGGGCTGTGCCAAGTAGGCAGAGGAGCCATCAGCAATAAGGTTGCACGCATAGGGTCAAGGGCCGTGAGTTGTGGCATATAGGGTCAAGGAGTGGCCAGCCACCACCAGCCGTGGACCAACGGCCAGCACATCAGCCAGCCAGCCACCAGATCAACATGCCTCCCAGTAAGTCACCAGCTGGGTCGTGTGGGTGGTGTGACCGCCAGGTAGTGATAGTTGCATGGAGCAGCTAGTGTGGGGTGTTGTAGCTACATGGAGGAGTCACCAACCAACAGACAACATAAGTCATTCAGTAACAGCCGCCTAGTAGGGCCCACTGGGCCAGGGCAGAAATCCAAGCAACCTCGAGAAGCCAACAAAAATCCAAGCAGCCCCCAGCAACGGGCAAGGGAGCTGGCAAGTGATGTGATCGAGTTGCAAGAGAAACGACTGCTACAGCAACCACCGTAGCGGTTGAGGAGTGATGATGGTGCAGAAATGCACGGTGGCAACATGTAGAGAGAGGGGTTGTATCTGGCAGCCACAACCACTAGCAAGTAGCCGTAGTTGCCAACTGAGAAAGGATTTGTGTGTTGGGTGGTAAGAGATAATGGCAGGAGCCGCCAAAGTTTGCAACTATCGCAGAGGACATGTTCGTGTGGAGCTGAGGTGAGTCCCCGCGAGCTCCTAAGGTAGTAGAGTGCTTCGAATCAAAATTGTGGATTGCAGGAAGTGAGCGGGTTGTTAGAAGAGATCGTCGATTAGAGATCGAGAGCACATGGTGCCAATGGGGGTCGTGCCAAGTAGGTAGAGGAGACATCGACAATAAGGTTGCACGCATAGGGTCGGGGGTCGTGAGTTGTGGCATATAGGGTCAAGGACTGGCCAGCCACCACCAGTCGTGGACCAACGGCCAGCACGTCAGCCAGCCAGCCACCAGACCAACATGCCTACCAATAAGTCACCTGTTGGGCCGTGTGGGTGGTGTGACCGCCAGGTAGTTATAGTTGCATGGAGAAACTAGTGTGGGGTGTTGTAGATACATGGAGGAGCCACCAACCAGCAAACAACATATGTCATCCAATAACAGCCGCCCAGTAGGGTCCACTGGGCCAGGGCAGAAATCCAAGCAACCCCGAGGAGCCAACAGAAATCCAGGCAACCCCTAGTAATGGGCAGAAATCTGGGTAGCCTTAGGCAGCAGATTTCACTTTTTTAGCGAGTTGTAGAGACGGTTGCAACAGGATTGCAATTTGAGGATAACTTGGATGGGGTTTCCAACTATAGTCCGTGGAGGGATAGAATCATGTTGGTATTGATGGGGAACAAGATCTGGGAACTTTCCAATACTCAAATCACTCCTCCAACAGATTTGACTCAACTGGTCATCCATAATCAGAAGGATGTGAAAGCCAGGTGCATAATTCTGGATGGAGCAAAGGATCATTTGATCCCTCATTTATCTAGAAAGAGCACTACCAGGGACATGTGTGAGGCTCTAAAGAGTTTATTTCAGAGTAAAAATGAGAATCGCAAAATGGTGCTAAAAGAGAAGCTCAAAAACACAAAGATGACAAGGTCAGATATGGTAACAACCTATCTCACCTGAATCCAATAGGTCAGAGATGAATCAACTGCAATCGAGGAGACAATAGATGATTCAGAATTGGTGAGGACGGCACTCAAAGGATTCACGAAGTAGTGGACACTGTTCATTAAAGGGATCATGGCACGGGAGAAGCTCCATGATTGGACGAGGTTGTGGAATGACTTCGTTCAGAATGAAGAACTGAATGGAGGTTGGCACAAATTTGTTGATGAGAATATTTTTCTTTCCAACCAGGGAAAGAAGGGAAAGTTCAAGAAGATTGCCAATGGAGAGTCTACCTCTCAAGACGGCAAGAAGAAAGACATGAGCAAACTCAAGTGCTTTGCATGTCACAAGTTTGGGCATTATATAGGTCGATGTTCGAACAAGTAGAAGGGCGAAAACAGGACGCAACCAGAGGTAGTTACATTGACAAAGGCTGAAATGGATGAGTTTGCCAAGAAGTTTGAGAGTGAATTCTTACTTGTTTCCCATCTTTCCTCAAGCACCATATTAGTTGGTACATGGCTACTAGATAGTATAGCAACATGTCATATGACAAGAGCATGAGAGTTGTTTGAGAGCTTCACAAAATCAGACTCATGCGTGCATGTGGAACCTGGTGTGAGCACCAAGTATGCAGTAAAGGGATATGGGACAGAGCCATTCCAGATAGAGTCAGGAGGCGTGTTGAGAGTGATGAATGTGCTATGGGTGCCATAAATCAGAAGAAGTGTGCTCTCAATCTCAGCGATTGCAAAGAAGCGCTTTGAGGTACTATTCTGGGATGGGCAGACACTGATCAAGCCTAGAAGATCTAGCTCAGACACAGCAGTTGTACTTGGAGTTATAAACAGCAACTTGTACAAGCAGTAGAGTGGCAGAGAACAAGGAGCAGGTAGCTCTAAAGATTGAGCAGCTCAAAGGGAGTCAACCTTCAGGTTCAACTAGGAAGGAGTGGCCTTCCAAGTTTGTCAAGAAGAAGTCATGGTACGAGATGACCATGCAGGATGCTCAAGAGCAGGAGGCTTCCAGGAGCATGTTCAAAGGCAACAAGTCTTCAAAGAAGAACAACAAGTCTTCAAAGAAGGGTCTGAGAGAGATGATAGGGATAGCTTTCGTTCCAGAGGGAGCAGCCATGGTAGCAAAGACAGAGCCACCTCCAGATGGTAGAAGTACATTCCTCGCTAAGAGGGAGTGTTGATATATTTAACATCGGACAGGTAGTTCCACATTGGCTTGGTGCCTAGTATGTGGAAGTCGTTAGTTACAATGTTGTAGATGTCATCTTGGGGAAAGTATCGGCAAGGGTCCGGAATGCAATTTCTCAGTGACATCGACGAAAAATGTCGTAATACTTCAAAAAAATACAAAAAATACTCATTTTTTTCAATTTTTTAAACATCCAAAGCAACAACAACCTCAAATAGACACATTGCTACATAAATATGAAAATATAACTAATAAATAAGATGCATAAGATGTCAAGTGGTCACATATAGTTACTAAGCTGAAAATTTTGAAACATGCTCCGGATAGGATGATACCAAATCACATCAAATGATCAAAATAAGTGTATCTCATGAGATGAATCATCATGAGGCATCTAGATACTAAATAATACATAATAAAATGAAAATGATAGATCACCATCATAGGAATCCAAATCATCGTTGATTCCCTCTAACCCTTTTACGAGTAAAGGGCACCATTCTTCCTCTGGAAGCAGTAGGTGGTCGTGGAGGTACTCAGGATGAGCTTGCAGTGGAGCTCCAGTTGCTCTAGACGCTCCAGCTGAGGTGGAAGGTGATGGGGACAAGATCCCAAAGGACCCAAGACCAATTGCAGGTCTGACTCTTCGTGGAGGTGGTGGTGGCATTGGCTGCACAGGAAGGTCAATCTCCTCCTCAATCTCTGTATCCACTGGAAGTTGAACATCCTCCTCCCCCATATCATCTG
>JZKD02S0836167.1:142594-153908 GCA_000966675.3 Picea glauca
GCTAAGATCATCTCTAGCCATCTCTAATCCATAGGTGAGATCTCATCTCAAGTATCTCACTTAGAAACCCACTTTTGGTTAAGTTTCCTAAGTTTGTTTTATGTCCCTTAATTCACCCACAAAGTGAATTAATAGTCACTTTTGCATTAAGTGACAAATTTCACCTTTTTTACTTAGGATAAAGTCAATGCGAAATTACACATAAAGTAAAGGGTACAAAGGTTAGATCATTTCCCTCTTGTGGTTAGAGTCACACAACCACAACGGGATTGTTATTGTGCAATTTGTACTTATTCCAAAGGAAAAGGTTAAGGGAAGCCAAATCGGCGTAACAAGAGGTTATCTTATCAATGTCACCTCAACAAGATACCTCTTTCTATTTAGTGTTGATGGCCCAGGGAAGACGTCCCGGGTGACCTAGGGGTTTGAGAAGGCAAACGTTAAAGTGTTTATAAAAGTATCCCCTCTCACAAGTCACACTGATCAGAAAGTGCCAAGGTTTTACCCAATGAAGTAATTAAGTGTTGAGATGTACCTGCCCAGAACAAAGCAACAAGAAAACGATATATTTTGCAAGTACAACTTGTTGTTAGTACTTCATAAAACCATGGACTTATCAATAAAAGCAATAGTTGATGTATGATGAAGCAAACAGAATTTTATAACAGCAATGTTTATAAGATGATAGCTTCACAATAAATGCCTTGAAAGAGCTTCACAATGACCCAAAACTATCACTCATTAATAGCAAAGTACTAGCATTTGTCAGAAGCTAATTAGGCAGTGTATAAATCTTTACAATTTCTTTTAGGTGCTTTTAATGCTGCAATAGATGGTTGTAGCTTACTTTTGTAACAGCAGCAAATAGGTTAGTAGATTAGTCTATTCTAGGGTTAGGAAAGGTTAGTAGAGAGCTTGAGGTAAAAGTTTTGAGAGTAGTTTTCATCAATCACTCAAGTGCAAGGCTTAGATCAGTGTTTTTAGGGTAAATGGAGTCTCTTTTAGCGGCAGCAATCTTGAAAGAATAAATTGATAATAAGAGAGCTAGAGACAAGAAGGTCAATGATTGAAGTGTCGGTATCCCAAGGCTTCAATCACTAAACCCTAGGGGGGAAATGGCCACTAGGAAGTAGGTAACCCTAGGCCCTAGTGGTTTTCCTCCTCCTTTAGCTCAAGGATGAAGTAGATGATGGCTAGATAAAGCAAAAGATGATAGGGTGTTGCAATGGCAAGGCCCTTAGCACAAAGCTTCAAGAAAATAGGGTTTCTAGCATAATCTAGTAGGTGAAAAGTTATTAAGGCAAGAACAATAAAATGTGCTTTAGCCTCCTAGGGTTTTAAGCTAGCAATTTCATAATCTTGGAAGAAATGCAAGATAAATACACCATAACCATTCAAATGAAGAAGAATTGCAGAAAATTTACTTACATTCACCAAGAATCATCTAGCAATAGGCCTAGTTGAAGACTTCCACGAAGAAAAATGCTAAAATACACCAAAAATAGCCTCCTTCAAGAAGTGCGCACCAAATTTCAGCCAATAAACCCTAATTAGGGCGCAAATTTCAGACCTCACTTAAGTGTGAGTGAAAGATGATGAAAAATAAGGGAGAATTTTCCCTTATTTATACAATACAAATGACCTTTAGTTTACAAATTCGGTCAAAAAGGCCGACATGGCCAGTGTACATGTAATATCCAGTTTTTACATAAAATGACAAATTAAAACCATAAATCAAGCAGAAAAGGTGACGTCATGCCCTTTTAGGGTGACATTAGGCCTCTCTGGTGAAACGTTGGCCTCCAGGAGCAAAACGTTAGGCCTCCCAAGGCCTTTGGATCAACCCACACGTGCCAAGACAACTGCCTCCAAAGTGTCCATCAAACGTTGGGTGACGTCAAGGGTCACAGAGGTGACGTCATGGGCCCTTCAAGGCCAACATCATAGTAAGAGGGCAAGACCCCCCTAGGTCCAAGCCTGCCAGGCTGTCTCTGGTGGAACGTCCTCCTCTCTCTCCGATGCAAGCCTCTGACATGTGTCTGCTCCTGGCTGGGGTCTCAGCATCCATCTGGTGGGCTTTTAACCCTATGGAGGTCTGAACTAATCATCTCCCCATGTGCACATGTCCGTCGGGTGTGGCCCTGCAACAACAACAAGTACGCCCTCCATGGGCTCATAAGTCACAGGGATCATAGCAATGTCAATCACATCTAATAATCAAGTTATCTAAACATGTGCATAAAACCCCCCTTTCCGAGACAAGTGCTCAAAGATGTTATGCTATTCTACAAGTCGGGTTTGGAGAGGATGTCAGGAGATCCTACTAGGCTAATTCTCATTGAATGTGGGATGTTTCCAGGTGAAGGCAAATCCAGGCCATGTAAGTGGATGAGGTGGTGTAGGGATGTTTAAGCTATGGGTGCAGTGATGACAGGGGAATGTATGGCTTACCTGTGGGTGCCTCTTAAGAGGGTGAGTTGCACCTTGTCATGGATGCAAATGTTTCCAAGCCCATTCAATGTCTTTTACCCTTATATTATAACAATGTTATAATATAACATTGTTATAATAACATCGTGTCAGCCCCCCCGCGGGCCTGGCCAAGGTCCCAGATATTATAACAATGTTATAATATAACATTGTTATATTATAACATTGTTTATATTATAATATAACAATGTTATAATATAACATTGTTATAATATTATAACATTGTTTATATTATAACAATGTTATAATATAACATTATAAAATATGTTTATGTTTTTTTTAGATATTTATCAATTTGTTTTTGTGTAAATTTTATTTTTTAAGGGTTTTGATATAAATTTTAATTTTTTGTTGTAGTTTTAAGGTTTTTCAACTTATTTTTGTTAATTTTTTTTTAAATTTTGTATTAAAAATTTTATTTTAGGTTTTTTAATTTGGGGTTTTTGTGTATATGTTTTTAAGTTTTGGTGGTTTTTTTAGAGATACATCAATGACCCTATGAGCTACCTGTATAAGGTAGCATCGACCCTCTCAGCTCTACTAGAGTCCACCTTCTTCCAGTTGGTGACTAAAGGAATGGCCATGGCCCTACAATCCTACATGTGAAATCTCCTGAGACTCTTCTCTGCATATTTGCCCTGTCCCAAGAAGGTCTCATCATCACCCTGCCAAACCTCCAATCCAAGGAAATAGTGCATCAGCCCTAAATCCTTCATATCAAACTCGCGTGCAAGGTCCTCCTTGCAATCCTGAATCAAGCTATTTGCTCCTGTCAATATCAAGTCATCTACATAGAGCACAAGAATGAGAGGCTACCCCTCAACTACTATGTAGTAGAGGTTTGGATCCGCCTCACTCTTTGTAAATCCCAATCTGAGAAGGTAGTTGTCAATGCAGGCGTTCCAAGCCCTCAGTGCCTACTTGAGCCCATAAAGAGCTCTCTTCAGCCTACATACATGTGTGTCTCTGCTGAAGGTCTCAAACCCCTCAGGCTACACCACATAAATCTCCTCCTCAACCACTTTGTTAAGAAAAGCGGTCTTAACGTCCATCTGGTGGGCTTTCCACTCTATTTGTGCTGAGATATCCAATATAACTCTGACAAACGAATACCGCGCAACAGGTGCAAGTGTCTCATCATAGTTGATACCCTCAACCTGTGAGAACCCCTTGGCCACGAATATGGCCTTGCACTTCTCCACACTCCCATCAACCCCCTGTTTGATTTTATAAACCCAACGTCAGCCAACCACAGATTTTCCCTCTGGTTTGGGCACTATCTCCCACATGTCATTGCATATGATAGAGGAATTCTCCTCTGCCATGGCATCTCGCCAAACCTACTAGGAATTTCCTCCTTATAGGTAGAAGACTCTGATTCTATCAACTCAGTCATAAGTGCCAAACAACCTATATACCTCTGTGGAGGTCTGCTCTGTCTAAATGTAGAGGTGGGAAACTCAACCCTCTCCGAAGCCTCTCTGATCAACTGATCTGGCCACTTGGCTCATCTTCTCCCAGAACTGGGAATCACTAGTTGTGTGGGATCCACATGCTCCTCTCTCTCCTCAATCTTCTCCTCATCATGTTGCTCTGCCTGTCTCACTACTGGTTGAGTATATGTGTGAGGGGCTAGCTGAGCCTCCTGCTTGGGAGCTTGTTGCTCCCCATCCTCTGTTGTTGTCTGCTCACACTCCAAGGACTTCCTGAGAGCCCTACCCTCCTCAAACCTGATATCACGCCTGATCACTGTCTTCCTAAGTGTTGGCACATACACCCTGTATGCCTTGGTTGTCTCATTGAAGCCCTACAAATATGCCCTTCACTGCAGTGGGCTTCAACTTCTTCCTGCTCTCCAAAGGTACATGGCAGTAAACCAAACTGCCAAAGAACGTGAAATGAGAAACATCGGGCTTTTTTCCTGTAAAGGCCTCCTCTGGTGTGGCCCTACCTAGCACCTTGTGTGGACTCCAGTTCTGTAGAAACATTGTTGTGTTGCATGCCTCGGCCCAGAGGAACATGGGCAGGCCTTGGTCATGCAACATGGCCTTAGCAGCACCCACTATGTTGCGGTTCTTGCGCTCAACTACCCCATTTTGTTGAGGATTATGGGGTGCAGTGAGCTCTCTCTTGATGCCCTCTTTGGCTCACAAGTCCCTAAAGGCATTGGAGATGTACTCCCCTCTGTTATCTGACCTTGAGGCTTTTATCTTCTTGTTGGTCTAGTTTTCAACTAGGGCCTTGAACTCTACAGACCTAGACAACACTTCATCTTTGTTTTTCATAAAAAAATATCCAAGTCTTATGAGAATGGTCATTAATAAAAATAACATAATACCTAAACCCACGAAGGGATGGAGAAGAAAATGGTCCACAAATGTCCAAGTGAATCAACTCCAATATGTCCTTGGCTCTGTCATCTCTGCTAGGATAGGAAGTCTTGGCATAATTGCCAAGGGTGCAGCCCTTGCACACCTCATGATGATCCACGCTGCATGGTGGCAGTCCTATGGCTATCTCCCCCAAAATCTTCAACGCCCTATAATGTAAATGACCCATGCACCTATGCCACAGCTCTGCTAGCTCACGACCTTGTTGGTTTTCCTTCTTGTTGTTCAAGGCTGCTGCAACCCCAAACTGTAGCTTGTAGAGGGTTTTCACCCTAACTCCAATCTACACTATTGTCCTGGAGTTGGTAGGCCTCAAGAGGACCCTCCTCTTGCAAAAGAACACTTCATAACCCAAGTCTTCAAGCACTAAGATAGACACCAGATTTTTCTTCAACCCTGGAACATATAGAACATCTCTAAGATAGAGAGGTTTTCCAGACTCCCTCTCAAACTTGACAACACCTACACCTTGGGCTCGATATTTGCCATCATCATCAATCTCAATATTGAACTACATGTCCTTTTCTGTCAATTGGCTAAAATAGTTTTTATTCCCAGTCATGTGGCAAGAAGCCCCACTGTCAATAAACTAGGTGGTACTGGTCACAGAGCTGGCCATGCATGCAATAAATGAGAAATCCTCTTCAAAACAAGATGAGAACTCCTCTATTTATGTTGAAGCTGCAAACTGCCCCTTCTTGCACTAAGGACACTTAGTGGCATAATGTCCAGATTAATGGCACTGAAAACACTTTACTTTGTTGAGGTCTTTGTTTGGTTTTCCATGTCCCTTTGAGTTGGACTCAACCCCTCCAGAGTCCTTCTTGCTCCTGGGTTTGCCCCCTTTACCAGCTAGGGCAAAATTTTCCTCATCAACATCTTGTTTTACATGAGACCCAGATCTGGTCTGCTTCCTGATGTCTTCCTACACTCCATAGTTGTTCCCAATCTGGGAGCTTTTCTCTGCCATTGACTGCATCTATGAAGTTTTCCCATGACTTGGGAAACCCCAATAGTGCAAAACTGACCATATCTCTGTTTGGGACCATTTCCCCCACCCCTGCAAGTTCGTCCTTGATTTGGGTAAATCTGGTGAGGTAGGAAACCATTGATTTGAACTTTTCCATCTTGATATTTCTCAGCTTGTCTCTGAGCACAAGCTTTCTAGCTTCACTCGTACCCTAGTACAGTCCAATGATGGCTGACCACATCTCCTTAGCTGTCTTTTTGCCTGCAAGGTGAGGTATGATGTGGTCCTTGACTCCCTCAAGGATAATCCTCTTAGCTTTGGCATCCTTCTTGTTGTGTTAGGCCAATTGTTGAGGATCTACTGGAGTGGCTAGTGGGTTATCCACAAATTTCCAAACTCCGTGCTCCTCAAAAACAACTCCAATTCTTTCTCTCCAAGGGCAGATATTGGAGGCCCCATCAAGACGGTCTTCAAACCTCAGCCCTATGTAGGCCATTCTGCTACCCAAGGACGCACATTGTATACTTGTCTAGCTTGAGACCCTAGTGCACTCGCTTGGTCGAACTCCTTGGCTGAAAAACCTGTTCTTGAAGGCTGAAACAAAGAATGTTGGTCTTCAATCAGAGGCTGAGCTCTAATACCATGTTAAGTTTCTCTGAAAATCAGAACCTAGTTGCAAATTTAGATAAGTAAAAAGCAGAACTGAACTTCTTAACTTAAAATTCTGAACATGTTGATTTTCTTAACATTCTAATGCAGTAGAAATAAATAGATAAAGACACAAGCATTCACACACATAAAACACAGTGATTTTTTGGTCAAATGACCCCGGAAAAACCCAACTGGGAAAACCGGTCTTCTGCTTGGTGATTTTTATTATTTCAGGAAAGAAGGCAAACTCAGAAATTTTACACCTGTTGTTCTGAAACTTGTCTGAGGAAAAATCTCTGTCTTCAGCAATCTTACAGCCTTCTCCCTCACCCAAACTTCTCACAGCCTGGCTGCTGGTGCGTCGTACGGCCTGTACAGCTCTGCTGTACGGCCCACGCCGCACGACTCTCCTGATGGGTGCACCGTACGGACTGTACGGCCTGCTGGCTTGGCCCAAAATGGACTGGTTTCCTTGCTGAGCGCAGAAGGTAAGATGGTTGAGCAGAAGATGGAGGCCATACGGCCCCTTCTCCTCTTGCCGAAGCTGCTCTGATGTTGAAGCTGCTCTCCCTGCTATAGCTGCTCTCTTCACCAAGTCGAATTATGCACAATGAGGCTCCAAAACCCTATTTCTCCCTTAGCAATTCGATTTAGGCCCACCAGTCATCTCAATGGCTGAGATTAGATCTGAATGGAGGGTTCAGATCAAATGCTTTGTGACTATAGGAAAAATTATTTTTCCCTAAGTCACCTAAGTGTAGAAAACAGAATTTAAATTTGGGCCCCTCTTGGTGGGTCTCCCTGCCAGATTTGGTGCACCTCCAAGTCTAGCGAACCCTTCCAATTCTAACAAATACAATAGAACCCATAGCAGAATGGGGTCACTGAACATAAGAACAAATCCATCATTGAGATAGTAAAGGCCATGATCCATTACATGGACATGCCCATGTATCTGTGGACAGAAGCATACAATATTGTTGTCTACATCTTGAACCGAAGTCCAAACAGGTTTTTCTCGAGGACAAAACACCGGAGGAGGCTTTTACTGATGAGAATCCACATGTATCTCATTTCCATGTATTTGGTTCAGTTTATATTCATGTCCCTAATCTTTTTTGGATATAGTAAGACTTACAAAGAGTATCGGATCTACATTAGAGCACAACAGCAGACAGTGGTGAGCAGTGATGTGAAGTTTGATAAGGAAGGGTGGTCCTCAAGGTCACAGGAGCCTCCATTCATAACCAACGCCAATATCAATTGCTCAAATCCATTCTCTCCTCAAATCGATCTTTCTTTCCCTGATCATGGGTCACATTGACTTTGTCTGAAACGTTGATAAATAAAAATGGAAGTGGTTTACCCGGAAAACTCTGTGAGTCCTAACCTTTTTATCAATGACATGTTTGAATCTTATTTATCAATATCAGATGTGACTTCACAGCATTATGTCCTGAGTCAATTATTTTCTAACACCTTGGAAATACAACATATGACCATTAGACTATACTAACACTATCAGATATGAGAAAATCAAATAACACTTCAATAAATAGTTTTTTTTATTCCAAAATAACCAAGTCTTGGCAATAATGCTTCAAAGTTACATTCATGTAGCAAATAAAAAGAGACCTGTTCGTTTCCTATATTCCAATACTGCATCTACGTGCAGACATGCAGATGGTGAAATTGAGATTGAAATGAAATATGATGAAGCATTCTTTCAAATTTTAAAATATTTTATACGAAGGATCTGAATGCATGTTGACCGCAAAGGGTCATCTCTAACTCTATTAGAAGAAGAAAGTACATATCAGACTCTGCACAAACTGTTTGTGCCGCATAAAAAACTCAAAAACAGCACCAGAAATTGTCAACTGGCATGCTATGATAAAAGCAGATAGTCATAATTCCACTTAAAGAAACAATGGAACGACCTGGGCAAGCAGATGCTAACATTGGCAGGCTCGACTTCAATTGATCATTTTCACCAGAAAACTGCCCCTTGTAACACTGGACAAATTCCTCACAGGCTTCTATGAGTGATAAGTCTCTGCTACAGCTTGTATCAAAGACTGCCTTGACACCAAGGGACTTCAAAAACCCAGTAAGCTTCTTAAATACCTGAACAAGAAACCATTATTGAAAACATTACTTTTGGTTCATGCTGCTTTGAGGACAATACAATTAAAATATAGCTATATGCACAGCAATGGCAAAAAGTCATGATCCAATCAAGAAGCTGTCACAGTACTAACTTTGCACATCAAATTAAGAACAGAATCTATGAATAAAATCTGTAATGAACATAGCAATGGAATCCATAGCACTTCTCAAGAAAAACAATCTCTTGAATTTGTACTTGGGCATTTAGCTGCCATGAAATAAACTTAGACACCAATAGGCAGAAATTGTCTGTGGCTAGAATTTTCAGCACATTCATGATATTTCTCTCTAGACTCAAAGCTAATGGTTTAACTTCTGAGAGACCTCCCAGATAATAATTGAAAAGTAGTGTTAGTTCAGTGCCTTGATCAGTTTTTCACATTCAATACCAGTGGTTCTGCGAGAATTAAATAGGGTTTAAATGTGTTTACTAGGACGTAAAAACTATGAGATGTTTTGCTTCAACTCCAAAATGATATAAAAGACGGTGCAAAAGATTGTGTGGTTTTAGACAGCTACATGGAGTCACAGACTCGTAGTATATCTCTGTACTTCATATAATTCATGAACATGCATTAAGTCATTGGCAAGTCAAAACAAATAATAAAACTGGTCCAGAGAAGGTCGATGTTACCTTATCAGTCAAAATTGCTGCCTTCATTAGTGTGAAACCCTGGAGAGAATAATAGATTTCATTGAACATTTATACATTGTCATGATCATCATTCAAGACATTCTAAAATCACGAGAACAGAACCTAATGATACACCCACACGCTTCCAAATAATTTGATGCACATAGCTCTTTCTTCTCTAAGTTGCTTAGACTAGCCATATTGCTCATGCCTAGAAATGCAGAGAAAAGAAAATATGTGAACACGTTTACATGTGCTGAATTAATGATTGGGGTATATGCAGTGAGCTCTACATAAGCCTCCCTGGTAGTGGGGGATGCATCCCTGGGAGTAGGAGAAACATCCCTAGCATTTTGTGTGTCCTGGGACCATCAGTCTGGCAGGACATGTTCCCTGCTGTCCCAGACTTGGGGGGCAGCTCTTTGACGTCCTTGGTCCATCCTCTGTTTGCTGGGGATGTATTGAGAATGTCCTGGGGGCATTTCCCAGTTTTTTGGGCAAGCCGAGATATTTTTCCACCCCATTCAAGGATGTCCCACTGTAGTGTATGGCTTTTGCACTACATACCATGTTAGGGTCCCCTAGCCTCGACCTTGGTCTTTTTTCCCTTTGGTTGCATGTTTGGCTCTAGTAGACTCTTTGACCAACCCATTTGGATCAATTCCTCGCTAATTGGACCAATCTTGGGTCTTGTGCACAAATTGGGCCTCCAGTTAGTTGTGGAGCCTCCCTTGGGTCCCCAAATGTCCCAAATATGTTAGAGCACACTACTTGGGGTGTGGACTTAGTAAAACTTTTCTTTACCTTGAGTGGTCCTAAAGCATGCCAGATGGCAGAAACCACTATTTTTTCTATTTATGTCGCACCTGTGGCCTGTGGTTTGCATTTACTTGCGAAATAGAGGCTTGCTTTCCCTTGAATTACCTATGGTATGGCTATTCCCTCGTGATACGAAGAGGCAAAACACACAAGTTGACCGTTACAGAGGAAATACCATTCCCATGGTGAGTGCAACGGCTAGCTACACTGCTCAAGCATTCCCAAATCTATTCATAACACTCCCTTGCTTATTGTAAAGGGTCTCCAATCAGTCTTTCTTTCAAACACAAACAATGTTGAATTTCCATCTCTCTTACATTCTAGCAATCTCCTTCTACCTTCCACGTTCTTGAGCTTGTTTGGATATATTGTCTTCAACAACCCTCCACCTATTAAAGGATGCTACAGTTAGCACTTCCTCTTCATTGGCTTGGATCTTCCCTTGCTAGATTGATTAGCTGTATCATGTGGCATTTGTAACTCCATCGCTAGTCACACTTTGCTCAAGCTTCATCCCCACCTCAAAGGAAGCTTTAACACGGGCTTACGAGTGAGAAGGTAACCTTCTTCACAAAGGACACTTGGATCATGCATACAAGCACTTTAATTTCATTATAATTTGTTGTGTATATGGCTTGCTTGTGCTTTCATTTCATTTGCGTTAATTTTCTAATCCCAACCTAGATAAATTATTTCCTAGTGAATTTTCTTGCTGAAAATTAAATTGCACCTCACTGAATAATTTGCACTGCTGAAATAATTAACTGAAACAAATAGCGGAAGCAAAATGGAATCCAATCTCACAATGACACATGCACAGCTATTTTCTGCCCTTCAAATCTGCTCTTCATTAAAATAATATCCAAGCATACAAGGGCTCCCTTATCGAGAAAATGGCCCACAGAGAAAATACAAGCAGCAGCAAAACCTGGGCTGATTTCAGCTGACGAAACCCTCTGCCCCCTTGATGTCCCTGCCTACTGTCCACCCGGTTGTACGGTAGCATGTATGGCCCCTGCCACGAGTTGTACAGATGCTAGCCGCGGGCTGTACGACCTCCCTAGTTACTCCTGTGATCTGTACCGCCCCTCCAGAAAACTCCATGACCTCCGCCTTGCTTGGTATGGCCTGCTGGAAATTTCCTGGCTGCAGAATTTTCTCCTTAGCCAAATCTGCAGAGTGAAAGTCCTT
>JZKD02S0836167.1:176360-210924 GCA_000966675.3 Picea glauca
CAAATTATGAAGCATGAGCATTCAATTGCTCCATTGGTATCAGAGCCATGTGGTCAGCGGGGCCGTACAACCGCCACAACTGTACTGGCGTACCAGTCCGTTCATACTGTCCAGTGTCATATGATTCGTATGCTTCAGCCACCATATTATTTCTGCAGCCATGCAAATTAATTGCAATGCTATTCCGTACTGTTTGTCATCCATACTGCCATATGGCCCATATGGTTCAGATGTCATATCAATTCTGTAGCCGTACAAATTAATCACAGCATTGTTTTTATTCTGTCTACCAGCCGTACAGTCGCTGCTGTCATCCGTACAGCCACAGCCGCCATCCATACAGCAGCCACCGCGTTTACTGACAGCACCATACATTAATCCGTACATCAGCGGCCAAATTATTGCAATGGCGTACAGTTAAATTACAGTGATGTACAATTACCTTGCAATTCGTATGATCAATCACCAGCATCGTACATTATATCTGTACAGTGCAACAAATCCGTACGACTGTACATATAAATTAATTCATTGTCTACAAATCCATATGACAGGAACAAGGACATTGCTCCACTATTCCAATTGAAGTCAATTAATTCAGAAATACTAAGGGGGGTAGCAGCAAATTGTCTCRGTCAAAATAGAGCTAAAAAACACTYCTGTAACCAGAAAAATAGCTGAAGTTAACTCAAGGATTGAGAAACTTGAAAGAGTGTCCAAACATAATTACAAAAAAACTTGAGGAAAAAATGGATAAAAACCAGGAAGAACTAARGGAAGAGATTAGAAAAAAATGAAAAAACAAGAGTTAATACATAGTCTTAGAGATGAGATCACTGCAGACATAAAAAACGAAATGAAACAAAGTATGGATAAGATGATAATAGAGATGACAGAGGAAATCAACACAAAAATACAAGACCAAATAGCTTTTCGGACACATAGAATTGAGAAATATCTCAAGGACAAGGAATCCTCGGCCCACACCAACCCACCGAATACAACTCCTCAGCAGCCCAGCTCTTCAACCACCTCTACCACCACTCCACAACCTAACCCTACAAGTGCAATTAACATGCAAACAAGCATGTTTCCCAATGACTTACCAATTGCTAATGTCAACCAACCATCACCCTATTCAACTCAACCAATGTTTAGATACCTGATGAGATTAAAACTAGAGTTAGCCAAATTTGACGGAGATGAAAAGCAAAGCATGGCTTGGATCAAAAAGGAAAAATAATACTTTGAAATACATAACGTCCTCTTCAATGGGGAAAAAATAAAGTATGCTTCTATGCAGCTTGAAGGCCATGCATATAATTGGTACAAGTGGCGAAAGTCTACGACCAAGGTGAGCTACTATAGCTAGGCCACGTTCAAAGACAATTTCTTTAAGAGGTTTCAAGGTATGAGAGACGAAGACTTCTTTGCAAAAATTACCAGAATACAACAAAAAGTATTACAGAAATCGAGCACATAAAGAAACCAAGATAGCTCAAAAGAGTTCTCCATATTTTATTTAATAATGAGAAAGGGAAAGCTTTATTACATAGGATTACAAGCAAGTCGAGTCGATCCAATTTATGAATGTGGGATAGACCGAGAAACGCAATAAAGTGAAATAAGACATAAAAGAATAATATAAACTAAAGTAAAACTGACTTTATTAATGCCTAAGTCTAATATCTAATTGACCATTATAAGCTAATATTTACTTTAACACCCTCCCTTAATGGTCAATCTACTAACTACACCAAGCTTATCCCGGAATTTTACATATTTTTCAAGAACCAAAGACTTGGTGAGAATGTCTCCAATTTGGTCCTCTATGGGACAATACTGCAACAAGATAGATCCAACCTCTACAAGTTGTCTGATGAAGTGTCAATGTACATCAACATGTTTGTACACTCGTGGAAGACTAGATTCTTGACAAGTTTGATCACCCCTTGATTGTCACATAACAAGGGTGTTGGCTCTGTTTGCTACATCTGCATATCTGAAAGCATCCTCCTGAGCCAAACTACCTCACGTTCTCCTTTCACTGCTCCTCGATATTCTACTTCTGTCGATGAAAGGGCTATTGCATGCTACTTTTTGTTGGTCCATGTGACTGCACCCATGCCAAGGCTGAAAACATATCCAGAAGTGGATTTTCTATCATCAACAAAACCTACCCATTCTGAATCTGTATACCCACACAGTCGAGGGTCTTTGCTTCTATTGTACAGAATGCCAAAGTCAAGTGTCCCTTTCACATATCTCAACACTCGCTTAGATGCAGTCCAGTGCTCTACGTTTGGCCTCGTCGTGAATCTGGAAATGAAGCTCATAGAGAAACTCAAATCAAGTCTAGTGGCTATAAGATATATCGAGCTACCTACTAGTTGTCTGTATACTAACTCGTTAACTGCCTTAGAGTCAATCTTGGTTGAAAGTTTCAGCCCTTTCTCCATAAGTGTAGACAAGATTTTGCAATCTGTCATTCTGAACCTGTCAAGAAAACTCCTTGCATATTTTGTTTGTGAGACAAAAATCTTGCTATATGTTTGCCAAACTTCTACACCTAGACAGTAGTGTAGGAAGCCTAGATCAATCATGTCAAAAGTTTTGCTCATATTGGGTTTGATCTGTGTTATTACACTTGCCTCACTACCTGCAATAATGATATCATCTACATATATGACTAGAAGAATGATATCATTACCAACTCTTTTGGCATACATATTGGAATCTGAAGGACTCCACTGGAAACCATGTTCATCCAAGTATCTATCAATCTTGATGTACCATGCCCTAGGTGCCTACTTCAAACCATATATAGCCTTCTTTAGTCTACAGACCGAATGCTCCTTTTGTGAAACCTAAAAACCTTATGGTTGATACAAGTAGACCTCTTCTTGCAAATCTCCATCGAGGAAGGCACTCTTCATGTCCATCTGATGGACCTTTCAAGCAAACTGTGCTACCATGGCTAGAACAAGTCGGATGGTGCTCATATTTGCTATAGGAGCAAGGTCTCCTCATAGTCAATGCCTTCTCGTTGAGAGAACCCTTTTGCAACCAACTGTGATTTCTCCTTGTCAAGTGTACCATCTACCTTGTACTTGACCTTGTACATCCATTTGCAACCAATGGGTTTCTTACCTAGTGGAAGAGCTATGATGTCCCAAGTCTAATTTTTCATCAAACTCTCATGTTAAGCTGGCATGGCCTTTTCCCATTCAGGTCTCCCTTTTGCCTCCCTAAACAACTATGGTTGATAGATTTCCTAAACATTGGCCATCAGAGAAAAGTTGACCATGTTTGGTTTTTGTTTGCTCTCTCCTCTCGATGATTGTCCCTCGATTATTTCACCTATCCAGACATCTCCAATGGTGTTGTGCCACCACTTGGGTCGCTCCTTGGGATTCTCCTCATCCTCACCTATATCTGTGTCATTTGAAAGCTAATTCTAGCTATCTGCATCAAAAATTATCGGCCTAGAAGACTCCTCTTGCTCAGAATTCCCCTCAAGTGTAGTTGCCTAAAGCTTGACACCTGAATCCTTATCCACCACTAGCTGCTCGGTAATGTTGAATTTAGGAGAAGTGCGGAAAGGTCCAAACTTCCTCATCAACAACAACATCGCACCTTATTGGTGTCAATTTCAACCAACTTGTAGCCTTTATGATTGTCATCGTACTCTAGATAATTCTCATGTGTGACTCGGTGGGATAGAGATTTGTTGAGTAGGACGTCCCTGTGGCTGAGCACAAGAGGACGTGCCCCTAGTGGTTGAGCACTAGTGGGTAGGTGAGATCCCTTTCTATATTGTCAGACAGTGAGATTTACCTGTAACCCTAATTGTGATGTAAAGAGTACAGGTCAGCTCCACCATATGTAAAAGATAATTAATGGTTGTTGTAATAATTAATTATTTTCTGAGTTATTGAGGTAGGCCCTGTTCTGCCAATAGACACCATTTTTTGTCTGTCCAATCTAGTATAAATAAAGGTAATTTCCCCATTGAGAAAACACACAACACACACAAGTCACTTGTCATTTGGAAATTTCAGCAAGTACATCTTCTAGGGCTGAAGTGCGCACCTCTCTTGGGCGCTAGCTTCTTGGTTTTGGAGAGCACCCTTTTGTGTGCTAGGTCTATGGTGTGAGAGGTCTTTCTCTTGAGAATATAGCAAAGGATTCTAGGTTTTCTTCCCTTGTTGAGAAGGGTTTCCCTGGATATTTCTTGTATTCTTGTGCATGGTATTTCTTCTTGTGATCTTGGTTATTGCAGCAATTGTGAATGGTGTAGCTACATTTGTTTATGGTTCAAGTAAATGCTAAAATTGAAATAAACCTAATGCTTGAGCCTAGCATAGTGAAAATTCAACATGGTATCAGAGCATAGGTCTTGAAGAACTCATTGCACAAGCTTCAAGCAAGTCGTCCTCCTCTTTTGCAGAACTGTATGGCCCTCCTAGGGATTCCAAAAAATCTGTACGGCCCTCTCTTTTGAGTGATTTCGGCACCTTAAACTTGGACGTTGGGGCTAAAATTTGTATAGGAATGTACAGCCTCCTTCAGCGCACCTCCAGCAAGCTTCAGATTGCAATTCCGAGAATGTTTTATTTTTGGCCCTAGGGTTTCTAGGGTTCCGCAATTTTCTGCAAATTTTTGGTTTTAGGGTTTCTACAACTCATTGAAGAAGCTTTCAAGCTTACCAGTGTTCTTTTGACTTTCAAGGCTTATTGTTGGCAGTCATAAGCCCAACGAAACCTAAGATTGCTAGCCTAGCCTAGTCGTTAGGTTTCCTAGCCCAATTGGAAAGGGTTTGTGAAGAATCTGAAAATATGATGAACGAGACTATGATGGAAGATAAGCTTGATGGATCAATCAAATACAGTCCCTGGAAGCCAAGACTTCAAAGAGATGAAGACATCAAAGAAGAAGTCTTCTTATTCATTTCAGCACTCTCAGGTATGGTTCCTACTAATGATGATACTTGGTTAATTGACAATGGTGCCTCCAGGCACATGACCGGATTCAAAAATCACCTGACTGATCTTGTTGAGAAAGAGACCAATCTACATGTTGTTCTTGGAGACAATGCCAGATATAATGTGAAAGGGGTTGGAACTTCTACTTTCCAACTAGATCCTGGCATACCTCTTCAGTTAAGTGAAGTATTATATGTACCTGAGATGAAGAGGAACCTTGTCTCCATTTCTGCTTTAGAAGACAAAGGCTGCATGGTTACTTTTTCTAAAGGAAAAGTTCTTGCATGGCACAAGGACTCTCATATAAACTATGCCAGAGTAATTGGTGTTCGAGAAAGCAGCTTATACAGATTGACCATCAAACCAGTCCAGGCCCTGTTACATGATACTATCAGCTTGAGTGAGCTATGGCATAGGAGACTTGCTCACATTCATTATAGAACTCTTCCAGTTCTAGGGAAAATGGTAACAGGCCTTCCAGAGATACAGATTCAGCATAAAGGTGTGTGTAGAGGTTGTGCCCTTGGCAAGAATGTCAAAGGGTCCTTCTTGAGCAATGACAATAGATCCAAGGAAATCTTGGGACTTGATACATTTAGATGTGTGTGGGCCAATCATTGTTGCCTCCCTGAATGGATATTTGTACTATGTACTCTTCATAGATGATCACTCTCGAAAAACTTGGATTTACTTCCTGAAAACCAAGGATGGAGTCCTTGCAAGATTTCAAGAATTCAAAGCTCAGGTTGAGAACCTGACCGGAAGAAAGATCAAGGTACTAAGATCGAATAATGGAGGAGAATGCACCTCCTAGGATTTCAGCGATTTCTATATTGAAGCAGGGATCAAGAGGAAGTACACAGTTCCTTACAACCCTCAGCAAAATGGGATTGCAGAGAGGAAGAACAGAACCATCATCGAGGCAACCAAAGCAATGATACTTGATTAGAGTCTACCTATGATTTTGTGGGCAAAAGCATGCATGACAGGAGTAAATGTTCAAAACAAGAGTCCTCGCCAGATTTTGAAGAACATAACTCCCGAAGAAGCCTTCACCGGAGTGAAGCCTGAGATTGGAGTTTGGACGCTTCAGGATATTTGGGTGCCCAGTATACTTTCATGTACCCAAAGAGAAGAGGTCCAAGCTAGACCCTTCAGGGAGAAAGGGTACATTTGTGGGATACAGTGAATCTTCGAAGGAATATCGGATCTACATCCCTGGTCAGAGACATATTGAGGTAAGCAGAGATGTTATCTTTGAAGAAGAGATAGCCTTTCAAAGAGAATCTCAGATGGAGATTGATAGTGAGACAATACCTTCTCCCCCTTTCAACAGTTCAAAGGGAGAGAGCCATTATTCCAGTTGATCCAGTTGTTCCAGCTGATCCAGTTGCTCTAGTTGATATCCCAGAGATATTGCAGTAGGGCATAAAAGGCCTTTCTGGGCTCGATAAACTCTGCAAGAGGCAAAGGGCCATGCAGCCCCTCAAGGCACATCCCGAGAGAGAAAGAGACCAAAGAGATTTTCGAGTTACTTTTCAGCCATGAGCCACATCATTGATTCTGAGCCTTCTTGTCATGGAGAAGCGACAAGTCAGCAGGTATGGCAAGATGCCATAGCAGAAGAATATCAGTCCATCTTGAAGAATGATGTGTGGGATATTGTTCTGAGACCAGAAGGGAAGTCTGTAGTAACTTCCAAGTGGATCTATAAGATCAAACATGCAGCTGATGGAAGTGTCGAGAAATACAAAGCGAGATTTGTAGCCAGAGGATTCTCACAAGTGGAGGGAATTGACTATGAGGAGACATTTGCTCCAGTAGCCCGATACACTTACATTCGTAATATCATTGCACTAGTTGCATCCATGGGTAGGAAACTACATCAAATGGATGTTAAAACAGCATTTCTCAATGGTGACATTCATGAAGAAGTGTACATCGAGCAGCCAGAAGGATTCATGATACACGATGAGAAAACTCATGTGTGCAGGTTGAAGAAAGCCATGTATGGACTAAAGCAATCACCTCGTGCTTAGTACAAGAAGATGGATGGATTCTTGATGAGTTTGGGCTTCAGCAAGAGTGTTGTTGATCCAAACATATATTATCATATTGTTGGTAACGAGTGCTTAATATTGGTCTTGTATGTGGATGAATTCTTCCTCATTGGTTCAGAAAGACTTATTGTTGAATGCAAGCAAGCATTGACTTCTAAATTCGAGATGAAGCATCTAGGTATGATGCACTACTTCTTGGGACTAGAAGTATAGCAGAGGACTGATGAGATTTTCCCTAGTCAAGGAAAATATACAGTGGAGATATTGAAGAAGTTCGGTATGACAGAGCATAAACCCATGCCTACACAGATGGTGATGGATTTGAAGAAAATGAATGATGCTTCTACTGATTCAGGCAAGATTGATCCACAATTGTACTGACAACTGATTGGATCATTGATGTATCTGATTAACACCAGACCTGATATATGCTATGCAGTGAATGTACTTAGTCAGTTCATGAGTCAACCGAGACAAACTCAATGGATAGCAGCGAAGCATGTATTGAGATATCTATGAGGCACAGTTGGATATGGCCTGAGATATGCCTCCAGTGTAGACTTGAGTTTGCAGGGATATGTTGATGCAGATTGGGCAGGGAGCTCAGTGGACCGGAAGAGCACATCTGGTTGTTGTTTTACCTTGGGGTCTGCCATGGTTTCCTGGTGCAGCAGGAAACGGAGCTTTGTGGCCTTGAGTATCGCAGAARCAGAGTATATAGCATTGAGTGTGGCAGTCCACGAAGCAATGTGGCTTTGCAAGCTCCTGACAGATTTATTTRATCATGAGATGGATCCTACTTATTCATTGTGATAACCAGAGTTGTGTGAAGCTCTCTGAGAACCTTGTGTTTCACGATAGATCGAAACACATTGAGATAAAATATCATTATATCAAAGACATGGTGCAAAGGAAAGCAGTACACATGTAGTACCTTCCTACACATGAGCAGATTACAGATATCTTCACCAAACCGCTTGCCAAGACGAAGTTCGAGTACTTCCGTGAGAGACTGGCCTAGTGGAGAATGCCTCCCTAGCTGAGAGGGAGTTTTGATGATTACAGCTTCGTGAGACATCTTCCAAGACACAAACTGAGTGACTCGACCTGTGAGAGAGCCCATGAGTTGGGTGTGCCCATGTGATGGGTGTGTCGTTCCTCTCTGAGACTGAGATGGGACGTTGTGTGCCCCTGTGTGGGGTGAGGATGCCCATGAGATGGGTGTATTGATGTGTATGCCCCTGTGTGGGGTGAGGATGCCCATGAGATGGGTATATTGATGTGTTGCTCCTATGTGGGGTGAGGATGTCCATAAGATGGGTGTGTTGTTTGAGATGAAACGATGTGTACCCCTATGAGGGGTGAAGGTGCCCATGTGATGGGTGTATCATTCTCCTCTGTGCAGAGAATTGAGACGATGTGGCACTCCAAATGATTCTCCTGTGTGACTCAGTGGGATAGAGATCAGTTAAGTAGGACGTCCCTATGGCTGAGCACAAGAGGACGTGCCCCTAGTGGTTGAGCACTAGTGGGTAGGTGAGATCCCTTGCTATATTGTCAGAGAGTGAGATTTACCTGTAACCCTAATTGTGATGTAAAGGGTACAGGTCAACTCCACCATATGTAAAAGATAATTAATGGTTGTTGTAATAATTAATTATTTTCTGAGTTATTGACATCGGCCCTGTTGTGCCAATAGACACCATTTTTGGTCTATCCAGTCTAGTATAAATAAAGGTAATTTCCCCATTGAGGAAACACACAACACACACAAGTCACTTGTCATTTGGAAATTTCAGCAAGTACATCTTCTAGGGCTGAAGTGCACACCTCTCTTGGGCGCTAGCTTCTTGGTTTTGGAGAGCACCCTTTTGTGTGCTAGGTCTATGGTGTGAGAGGTCTTTCTCTTAAGAATATAGCAAAGGATTGTTGGGTTTTCTTCCCTTGTTGAGAAGGGTTTCCCAAGATATTTGTTGTGTTCTTGTGCATGGTATTTCTTCTTGTGATCTTGGTTATTGCAGCAATTGTGTATGGTGTAGCTGCATTTGTTTATGGTTCAAGTAAATGCTAAAATTGAAATAAACCTCATGCTTGAGCCTAGCATAGTGAAAATTCGACACTCCATGCTTGTCCTTTATCAAATGGTGCATGTGCTACTTCCCTGCCTAGAAAGCTCCACAAACTCCCTAGATATGTTATTGAATGTTTGGAAATCCATCTACTAGATTCTCTCATACTAACTGAGAGAGGTAGGTCAAGTTGAGGTGCCCATACCTCTAATGCCATAGTGTATTGATATCTAATGCACTCTTGGTTGCTAATGCATGCTCTCTAACCTATCCAATATCCAACAATATGAACAATCTGTGGTCCTCGACACTAAGAGCAACAGTCTTCTTGGTCTCCTTGTCAACTATGTAGCACTTGTTATTGCTAAAGTTGACATATAGTTGGACATTGTGCCACATAATCTGACTAACTAAAAGTAGATTACATTCCATACCTGGCATGTAGTATACATTGAGAAAGATTATCAATTTTCCTCCAAAAGAAATCTACACGTTTCCTTTGCCAACGATTGTATACTCCTCCCCACCACCGAAGATCACTAAATCCTTGGAAGAACAAGACGTGTAGTCTGACCACCAATCTTGCTTGTTGGTGAAATGACGTGACACACCTAAATCGATGAACCAAGCAGATGACCTTGGCTGATCTGTTTGTGTCGTGGCCATAAAACTCCTCTGTATGCTCTGCAACATGAATGATGAGCCCACTGCTAAGGCCCTCCCTGGTTGGTTTTCTGGTTAGCCAAGCTCTTTCTACAGTGCTTCTTCATATGGCCCTCCTTGTCACAATAATGACATTTGATGGTCTTTTGATCCTTGGTGACATTCTCATCACTACTTTGTCCTTTCTTCTTGGCACATTTGCCTTTGCCCTTTAATTTTGCAACAAAGGCTTGCTCGAAACCCTCTATCTCACTACTACTACTGAACTGTTTCTTCCATCTATCCTGCAGTAAGAGCTTAGGGCAAAGCTCATCAAACTTTAGGTCAAAATTCATAGAAATGATGTTCAGGGTCTCAATAAAGTGTTCGTAAGCACATGGTAAACATTTCAATGTGATTACTACCATGTCTTCTTCCTCCATCTCCTAACCAATGGCCATCAATTGTTTTAAAATATCTTTGATCTTGAGCAAATGCTCTTGGAGGGATGCATGCTCATCCATCATCATTGAAAACTTGTTCTTCAGCAAAAAGGCTCAGCCCTTGTTCAATGTCTCATGCAAAACTTTCAAATGTGTCTAGATCATTGATGAAGTCTTACCTATCTGGACCTCTATAAGCATCTCATTTATCATAGACAACTTAATCAGCATTACAGCTACTTTGTCTTTCTCATCAAACTTATCCTGGTCTTTACCTGCAACTGTATGCCGGGTAGGTTTACCAAGGACAATATTTGCAAGCACTTGTACGTAAAAATGGTCAACATCTGTTGCTTTCATGTGTTGAAGTTCTTGGTTGTGAACCTTTGACTCCCGTCCAGCATGGTGTTGGGTAAAGATGCCATAGGTTGTTAAAAATAATCCAAGAACAAAGTAATATGCTAAAAAACTTACAATTTATAATAAATCAGCCCAAAAACACACAGATCTAGGCAACTCTACTCGACACCAGTGACCAACCCAATAAGATTCAGATCTGCTTTTAACTGGCTAAAAAACACATAGATCTAGAAAAATCTGCTCACCATCAGCTCAAAATCACTCTGATCTATTAATAAATAACACCAAAAAAAAACAATTTCTCCTTGGATCTAAAACTTCCAGATCTAAATCAGCAGCTAAAACTTCCAAATCTGCAAATTTGGGCAACAATGTAGGAAAAACAGGTTCAATCTACTTCCAATTCGTCTATACTGTCAAGAAAACTGAAAAATAAGACTAATCTAGGCTGTAAATCGATTTTTACAGCGCTTTTCTGAGCAATTCCATATGACTATACAACTTTTGTATGATGATTGGGAATGGAGGTTGAAAATCGTTGTATGGTGGATGAAAATAAACTTCCAATTTAGAAAAATTTAAAAGTGACCTTGCTTCGGAATTAAAACAAAACAATACCTGGTTTTAATGAAACCCTTTTGGCTCTTCGATGTGCTATGCTAGCAATTCCTCGATCCGTCTCTAACGGCAGCAATCCCTAGGTCTTCATCCTCTCACAGACTTTGTGGCTCTAGCTTCACTCTAATACCATATTATGGGAATCGAGCACATAAAGAAACCAAGATAACTCAAAAGAGCTCTCTATATTGTATTTTCTAATAAGAAAGCAAAAGCTTTCTTATATAGGATTACAAGCAAGTCAAATCAATCCACTTTATGAATGTGGGATAGACTGAGAAACACAATAAAGTGAAATAAGACATAAAAGCATAAAATAAAATAAAGTCAAATTGACTTTATTAATGCCTAAGTCTAATATCTAATTGACCATTATAAACTAATATTTACTTTAACAAAAAGGTGATGTATATGAGTACACTCACGAATGGGAAGCATTTGCAACACGAGTACCTAAATTATCAGATGATCAACTACTTCAAACTTATGTGTATGGATTAAAACCTTACATAAGGGAGGAATTACAAATGCATAATATCATAACCATGGATAAGGATTGAAGTAAGGCAAAAGTCATTGAAAATAAAGTTTAAAAGGTTATCTCACAAAAACTTTGACCAAGTTTATTCAAGGCGAAAACCACCCCAAAGCACAGATTCTGGAAATTCAAGGTATCCTTCATCGCACCTCAAAGAAGAGAATAATTACAGTTTGGAAGCCCAACGACAAAGGGAAGGAAAATGCAAATATTGTGGAGACAAGTGGTCACTAGCGCACAGATACAGTAATCGAAAGTCATATAAATATGAAGATAAAAGAGAGTCAAACACTTCCATCAACAACTCCAATGATGGAGAAAAAGGAAGGAAAATAACTGTCCTAGATGTGGTAAGAATTGGGTTCCAAGTCATAGATGTGCACCCAATCACTTATATCATTGCAAAATTGTAAATGGGAAGGAAGTAGAGGTTCTCTCTAAAGAGGACATGTTAGACTCTGATGAAGATGAAAAATCACCAAAGGTGTCATTAGCATCAATCACATACATTAGGCAAAGTCATAAGGAAGATGAATCAAAGGTCTTTAACTAGGTTATTGTCCAAGAAGAAGTAGTGCAACCACCTATAATATGTTATACCCCTCCTCATCTAAGGAACAATGGTGCTATTTGTAGCGGTCGAGATTGAAACCCATGATATTGCTCATGGCAATTGCAGGAAAAGTGGAACCAAGGACCCTAAAATTCAAGGGAAGCGTAAAGGGTAAAAATATCACAATCTTAGTAGATTCCAGAAGTACACACAATTTCATGGATATTAATCTCATAAGACAATTAAATCCTTTTGAATATCCTATGATGGATCTCATGGTTACAACTGTTGATGGTCCACAAATCAAAGGATTAGGACGATGCCATAAGGATTCTATACAAATACAAAATCTGGTACTATAATCTGGATATTACGCTCAACCCCTTAGTGGAATGGACATCGTGTTAGGAGTAGAAAGGTTAATACAATTGGGCACCTATGCCACAAACCTACAAGAACAATTTATGGAATTCAAATGGCAAGGGAAGAACTACAAGGTATATGGGTCAAAAATCCCACATCATTCGCTAAAAGCACTCACAAATAATCAAAAACAAATTCATAATCAAGATGACTCTCCACAATAGAAGAAAAATTCATATAAGATTGCTTTGAGGACAAACCATTCTTAAAGGGGAAGGCAATGATATATACATAAATTCTAAGCTAATAAATAATAAATAAAATAAAAGAACAATAAAGACAACAATAAATAATAATAATAATAATAATGGTAAATTAATACATATGACTAAAGAGTCGTGACTTTTTTCATCAAGAGGCACCTTATGCTATATTTATAGTGGGGGGGCACTCAAATGTAAAGCATCTATCGTTCAATCATTATTTTATCAAACAATCATATATGTGTGTGTGTGTGTGTCCATTAGATCGGAGTAGCAAACGACAATCCGAGCTCCAGAGTACTTCAGACCGTAGAGTGGTGAGACCTTGGGTCTCCTCTCAGTCTCCCCCTTTGGGAGATCGATTGATTGGTTTGACATGGTTCGGAGGTGCAGGCCCATACATCCGACCACACATTCTCATAGTGACAGAGAATTCAACCCTAAATTATTTCAGAGTAGGGCACCTCTCGCTTGTTGGATTGCCTCCTAGCCCCAGTAGAGCAATCAGAGATCTATTCGGAGTTTCTTTCCTTCAACCTCGGATGGTAGGAGAACCGAGCTTCCTCGCCCCTACATCCCCCCCTAGGTCACGCAGTTGAATCCCCTTATGGTACTCGAGGACAGTGAGCCAGTGCGACCCCCGTCGCCCCCCTCGCCATCGATCATCATATCCAGAATACATTGACCTCATTGGCCTGCTTTTCAAAGTTTCAAATATCTCTGCCTCGGCTAGTTTTGAGCTCTCCAACCCCTACTATGGACACTCTCACTTTGTATCACCGCACTTATGACACTGTGTTATACACTTCACTTTATTTTGGCTTTTTACTAGGCCTAGGGCTTAGCCTAGTCGGATATTTACCTAGACTGTACTTTCTGTTTTCTTTTCTATATCTTTCTCATTTTATGGGAGTTGCTTTTGCACTCCTACATTGTACTCACACTGGATGTATCCTTTAGTCCCATTGACCTACTTTTGTGGTCATTCATTGGACAATAATAAAATTATGTTATCTTATCTTATCTTATCTATATATCAAAATTGTTTGAACAATTTATCAAGCATGAGCATTTAATTGCTCTACTAACATTCACATTAAATGGTGATTAGTATTCCAATGGGCAAGTCAAAATTGCCCAATGTATCTACACTACATAATTCTTATCAAGTATAACAATTGTTGTGCTCATTCTCTATGTCATTTATCACTTTGGTTCAGATATTAAAATGCCAAGAAAAAGAGATTACCAAACATAAAAAACGCCATAGGCTAAAGGTTCTACGAAATGGTGATTTTTTCTGGGGATATTTGCCTGAAATCCGGCAAGAAATTGTTGGATTCGTAGATTTGAGTGATTATTTCTATAGAATCCGAGTGCCCCGGAAGTTTTTCAGCATGTTGAATCCATTTCTGCATTCAGAAATGAATTTTGAACAACAAAAAATAGTGATTCGTGTAAATTTATATCGTCGGATTCCAGCGAAAAAAAGCCATTTCGTAGAACAGCTAGCCAACGCCTAAAAAAAACAACCCACAACATTGATAATCTCAGAGTACAAACCATGTTTTAATTGGAGAACCCTAGTGGGGGAAAACTCTAGATTTCACTATGAGTTTGTCAGGGGACTTGGAATGCTTACAGCTGTAAAAGACTCCCATTCTTATTTTATATTCACGTGGTTGCAATACAGTGCCCAATGACCCTACCCAAGATTGTGCAATAGAGACACCTTAGTCATGATTATTCTCTGAACAACCTTATCAAACAATGTATAGGGCCCTTTACAATGATTTAGGACACCAAGGAGGAGACTTCCTTCCCTCCTCTTTCAACCTCAACCTCCAACTCCAGTTCCGCCTAACATGGTCTTCATGTTGGTGTTTTCATTATTATACTCATTTCATTTCACATTAGATCTTATATCTTTACTCATTATTGCTAGGTTAGCTATGGGAGATGCTACAGCACTAACAATTTGTATCACATTAGTGTTACTCTTTAGTCCCATTGACCTAGTTGTTAAAATTTTGGTATGCTCATTTAACCATAGAAAATGTCACATCATTATCACTATGCCACCCCCGAGCACACTAACCTTTTCTTAGATAGAATGATTCCAGCAAGTCCACACTAGAACCAACAGATAAACCATAACCAGAAACACCATTATTGCAACAGCAACACAATACCAAGAGAATGTACCTCTACTAATAGAAGTGTACCTTTACCAAGAGAAGCGCACAAGAGATACAGGAAAGACTTGCGCCCTAGCTACCACTGCTACTCCTCAAACTTGCGCCCTAGCTGCCACTGCAACTGCTCCTTAGACTTGCACGCTTCTTGCTAAGTGAGTGAGAGCGTGCAAATGAGTTACGCACCTCCTTATTTATACTAGCCCGTCCAAGTGACTTTACCCAGTGAGGTCGACTTCACTTTCTGGATCCTTCTATTACTTTATTGATATTCTCTTGAGGCCGACTTCTCTTCTAGGGTTTCCACACATTTGTTTAATGGTTCTCTTACTTTCAAAATATTCTATTCTAAGTACAAAGGTTACACTTGGAGGTTAATACCTCCCGCAGCGACCAAAACATCAACACTCCCTCTTAGCTAGGGAGGTATTAACTAAGATGTTCTTCATGTAATGGTCTCAAATACATCCATCCATCTCACATGGCATGGGAAAAACTCACATCGTCTTGCAGACCAGTCTACAAGTAGCATCACCCATCTCACATGGCATGGGAAAAACTCACATCGTCTTGCAGACCAGTCTACAAGTAGCATCACCATAGCCACACAAGGTATCTCATAATCAAACAGATCATGTCACAGATAGCATGGCCAAATAGGCCATCTCATGATCAAACAGATCATGTAACAAGTAGCATAGCCACACATGCTATCTCAAGATCAAACAGATCATGTCACAAGTATCACCATCATAGCCACACAGGCTCTGTCATAGTCACGCACACAGACTATCTGATGATCATGTCACAATCATGCATCTGGGTTTCATCATCCTTTCGGGCTTTATGTCATCACAGGGCTTCATCTAGTTCATACAGAACTAGGTAACTCGCCAGCTCACACAGAATCTGGCATCTAGTTCATAAAGAACTAGTAACTCGTCAGCTCTTACAGAATCTTTCATCTAGTTCATAAAGAACTAGTAACTTGCTAGCTCACACAGAATCTGGCATCTAATTCATAAAGAACTAGTAACTCGTCCGCTCACACAGAACCTGACATCTAGTTCATAAAGAACTAGTAACTCGCCGGCTCACACAGAATCTAGCATCTATTTCATAAAGAGCTAGTAACTTGCCAACTCACACAAAATTTGGCATCTAGTTCATAAAGAACTAGTAACTCGTCAGCTCACACAGAATCTGACATATAGTTCAAAAAGAACTAGTAACCTTTGGTTGGCACACCAGGCAAGCAGTCCATAGTGACCAGGCATCTAATCACAAGGATTAGGTGGTGTAGTGCGCACACACTACCCATCTAGCCCAAGGCTAGGAAACACCTCCAACTACACAAGTTGGCCCACCAGCTTGAAAAGTTGGATAACTCGCCAACCCCGAAGGCTCTGCCTCTACTGACCTTGTGCGAGGTCGTGTTGACTGGTGCCACAGTCAGTAACGTGCGTACCAGACTATTTCACTGGAGTAGCAATGTCTCAACGTACCAGACTATTTCACTGGACTAGCTATGCGTACCAGACTATTTCACTGGAGTAGCAATATCTCAACGTACCAGACTATTTCACTGGAGTAGCTATGCATACTAGACTATTTCACTAGAGTAGCAATATACCATGCTGCTATCTGGAGTCGCATCTGTAACACATCATACCCTATCACAAGGGAAGTCCTTCTGGACCACACCAAGCTTGTCCCTGAAGTATACAAACTTCACTCTCAATAGAGGCTTGGTCAACACGTCTACTATCTTCTCATCTGTAGCGACAAACTGGAGCTTCACTGCTCCCTTCTGCACCATATCTCTGATATAATGGTACCTGATCTCGATATGCTTGGACTTGTCATGAAACACCGAGTTTTCTATCAACTTCACACAACTCTGGTTGTCACACCAGGTACAAGTCGCCTCTAACTCGAGATCAAACAACAATCCTCCAAGCAGCTTCCGAAGCCACACTGCTTCGCTGCTAGCTGAACATGTGTTATGAACACAATATATATAGAAATAGATATAATTAATAATAAGTAAATATAAAAATTAAACACATCATAAATCAAAAGTCATGTCTTATCTAAAGGGCGTGTCTATTCATGAAAGGGCACCCCCTGTAAGGATATATAAACGGGCCCTCATTCTCATTGTATTCATATCATCTTATATTCATAAACATTATTTAATATATTATCCTTTATGGATTATAACCTGTTGTCTTACCTACATTGGGTATTTACCTGGTGAATTGGCTTGGTTCACCACAATGGTATTAGAGCTTCATCTCGTTCCAAATTTTAGCCACAAATAGAATTTCTCTAAAATCAGGTCTTTGACCTCATATTGGCCATTGCCCATTTATAAATCAAATATTCTACACATTTCAGCGAAAGTAAAAAAGTCATTCTACACAAAATCCAAAAAAAAAGGTTTTCTTAAGGTGCACGTGAATAAGTATAAGTGCACACCAAGCAGTTTGAAGGAAATATTCCAGATTTGGCATTAGTTAAGTTAATTGTCATTTAAAGTGAGAAAAAGTAATTTAAAAGAAAAAGTTTCAAAGAAAAGGAAAAGTGAATATTTTATTTTACCTTTGGAGATTTACCATCCCATGGTTTTGGAAAACCATTGGCCCATGGTATTCCATACCGTATATAATATATATGTGTGTGTATTTACCTCTAAATAAGTATTTCACAAAACTTCAGGTCGTGTTTGTTGAGTCCTAACCGCCACTAACAAATAGTCAAGAGTATAAAAGGGAATTTTATTGTAAGTCAAAACATAATGTACTCTTTATAAAGAATAAGGAGAATATATATATATATATATATATATATATATATATATATATATATATTCTAAGAGGAGAACATTATCATTAAAGAGGAGAGCCCCTTTTACATTTATCATTTATTGAAAAATAAAAAGTGAACTATGAAATCTACAAAGAATACATTTTCGGCAAAATGTCCCTATTGTGCAAAAGAGGAAGAGTATGAAAGGGACCTTATGAATGCCTTGTCCATATTGTAAAAAGATTTTTATTTTAGTAGAAAATCAAGGTGACACCCATTGGGAAGTGAAAATAAAAGAATTAGAAAACCAATTAATTCATTATCAACAACACAATAGAAATTTACAATTTCAAGTTGGGTTGGAGCAAATGCTAAAAAAACAAGAAGAGAGACAAACAAAATCTTCAGGGAAAATTACAAGAAAAAGACAAAGACATTTCTTACTTAAAATATCATAACCAAAATTTATTGGTACAACTCAACGAGTCAAAAGATAAGAAGCATAGGGATCAGAAGTTAGAGCAAGCTAATCACGATCTCATTAAGAAATTATCAGAAATGGATGAAGAGAATTGTCGCCTAAAAATCCATAATCAAAATTTAATCACCCAGATTAAGAAGATAAAGAGTGATAAGAAGACACTAGAGGACAAGTTAGAACAACTTATCAATAAAGAATCATTGGTAGATAAAGAGACAATGACTGAACCTATGGAACTACAAAAGTCTTCAAATGGAAAAAACCTAACGGTGGATAAAGCAATTAATACAAACCCAGTCAACCTTACAGGTCAAAAGGATTCAATTGATGTAAAGAGGTCTTCACATGTCGAAATAGAAACAAGCCAAGGGTATGAAGAAGACTCAATTCCAAAAGTTAATCAAGAAAACGCTATAAGTATACAAAGTAAAGATCAAGTTGCAAGGATGCTTTATCGACATCCTAATCACAAAAGTCGATACTTCAACCAATCAACGTATCAACATGAACAAATGATCGATATGACGAAGAATATTATTTCCACAATAAGTGGTGCTCAAAGTAGAAGTTATCATGGGAGCCAGTTCTGCATAAGATTGAATTAGGGTGGGCAAACTTGTTTACAATTCAACAGTTTTTCTCAAGGATTAGAAGATCCTATCATCTCAGGTCTTCAACGATCACTAACTAAAGAATGAATAATCAAGAGACAATAATTACAAGCCAAAACAAGAGATAAGTCTTCCATAAAGTATGTTATGAGGACAAAGCATTTTTAAGGGGAAGGCAATGTTATGAACACAATATATATAGAAATAGATATAATTAATAATAAGTAAATATAATAATTAAACACATCATAAATCAAAAGTCATGTCTTATCTAAAGGACATGTCTATTCCTGAAAGGGAACCCCCTATAAGGATATATAAACAGGCCCTCGTTCTCATTGTATTCATATCATCTTATATTCATATACATTATTTAATATATTATCCTTTATGGATTATAACTTGTATTCATATTTACATTGGGTATTTACCTGGTGAAGCGGCTTGGTCCACCACAACATGCTGCTATGTACTCTGCCTCAGTCGTACTGAGCGTCACACTAGTCTGCTTCCTGCTAAACCATGAGATCATAGTTGATCCCATACTGAAGCAACATCTCGATGCACTCTTCTGGTTTGCAACACTACCAGCCCAATCTGAATCGATAAAGCCTTGCAAGCTTATCTCATGATTTGAAGCATATTTGAGTCCATAGTCAATTGTAACTTTTAGGTACCTCATCACATGTTTTGCTACAATCAAGTGAACACATCTCGGCTCAACTATATACTTACTCAATGTGTTCACTACAAAACATATATCCGGTCTTGTGTTTGTTAAGTACATCAACAAACCAATCATCTGTCTATACATGGTGGCATCCACCGTCTCTAAAGATGTATCACTCAATAACTTCAGATTTGTCACCATCGGTGTAGGCATGCCTTTACAATCCATCATTTTGAATCTCTTCAGAATCTCTATAGCATATTTTCCTTGGTTAAGGAAAATCTCACTCGGTCTCTGCCATACCTCTAGATCGAAGAAATAGTGCATCATACCCAGGTCTTTCATCTTGAACTTTGTAGCAAGCTTCCTCTTGCACTCAGTGATGAGCTTCTCGTTCCCTATTAGAAGCAGGTCATCCACATATAATAGTAATCTCACTAGTCCACCATCCACAACCTTGTAGTAAGGATTGGAATCTACTTTACTCTTGGTAAAGCCCAAGCTTATCAAGAAATTGTTTGATCTGGTTTATCATGCCCTGGGTGCCTGCTTAGGCCCATACAAAGCTTTCTTCAATCTGTAGACATGAGACTCCTCCCTCTTGCTGGGAGAATCTTCTGGCCACAAATTAGGCTTTGTACATCTCTATGCTGCCATCAGCAACATGTTTGATCTTGTAGATCAATTTGGAAGTCACCACTGACTTCCCTTCTAGTCTCAAGACAAAAATCCATATCCCAGTCCTTCTAACTGGCTTCCTCCCCTGTCACTGAAGCAAGGGAATCTTCCTGGGAGGTCTCATATCTCCTTGAAGCCTCTGAAGCTTCGATCTAGCTTCGTCAACTCATGGCACGTGTCTATCAGTCCTGGAAGACGTCTCTCTCTCCCATCTGAATTTGAGGAGGAATACTTTCTAAATGAAAGTCTCTAGGACATTGACTCTCTCTGAGATCATGCTCACTCTAAGTCTCCATGCTCCCTCTAAAGCTTGACTCCATCTGAGTCTATATAATCTTCGGAGCCATCTACTCCCTCTGTATGTGATGATTTCCTCTGAAGTCTCCTATGAATGGTCCTGGGAGGTTGCTCCTCCCTACTAGATCATGAGGGCTGACTCCCTCTGAACTCTAGCTCCTTCTGAGCTAGTACTTGGTGGGGCCGCCTGCCTCACTACTGGTGGAGCCATCTGCTCCTCATGATATGGCTCATCAATGCTATATATCTTTGCATCCTGCAAAGTGTCACGGGACCATGTTGGTCTCTTCTTGGTTACTGCAACGATTTTGGGTAGGCCCTTCTGGCTCTACTAACTCTTCCTGATGATCTGAAGAGTGATCAACTGAACTAAAGGGATTTGTTCGGTCATCTTTGGAGCCTTTTGCTCCTTACAATCAATTTCCATATGAGATACTTTGTATCTCGCAAAACTACCATTCTTGCCAGAAGGTTTTAATTTCGTCCTCTTTTTCTTCGATACATGAATGTATACGGTCGTGTATACAACTTCTTATCTGGATATTTTGTTGCTCCATGTCTCAAACTAGAGACTATCTAATATGTTGCCTCCTGCAACTGTCACTATAGCTCCCCTCAAAGTTATTATATGTGACCTGCCCGAAATAAGAACAACAAGGGGAAAACAGTAAACAAGAATAATGCTCTTATAATAATAAAAACAAGAACGAGAACAATCAGCACAGTAGCTCCTTCTCAGGGCTATCACTTGTGATCTGCCTGGAACAAGAGCCAAAATAAAAAATACAATAATAAGAAATAGGAACAACACTCTTCTAGTGTTGTGACCAATCATTACTCCATGGTGACCTGCCAAGAACAAGAAAACAAGAACAACAATATTTCCATGGTAACCTCCATGGAATTTAAAAGATAACCTGCCTAAGACAAGAGTAGCAAGAGCAAAAGAATTTCCAACATAATAGCATTTTCATAAGAGCATATCTATGTTCACAAGAATAAAAGACAATTTCATGGTAATCAACATATCATTACCAAAGTGACCTGCCTAGAAGMAAAACAAGAAGTATCTCCTAGAGGAGATGTTAGTTCATCTTGCAAACAAGTACAATAAGCATTTATATMAATAGTACTCACATGCTACCAAGTATTCATTGTATCTAGCAGTAGTAGAACCTTTCAAGGATTGTTGTTACAACTATAGTGTTTGCTTGTAATGTAGCAATTATCAAACTTGATRTGTGCAAATTTGAAACTTATCAATTTAATCAATCGAACCTGGAACCTGGAGTTTTATCTTCAAGAATGAGTGTTGTTGCTTTTCTTTTGAGTCTTCTTCACTCAAGATGACAAGTATTCTCTCCAACCTATCCCCTATACTAAGACAATATGCTTTCTTGATAGAAATATGAGTTAGGGAATATAATGCAAGTAAACTCAAAAATCTCAACCTTAATCAACCTGATACTTTGACTAGAGTCGACATATAACTTTAACTTTGACCAAAGGTTAGTATGATAATCATAACTTCAATAGATCAAAATACAACTAGATGTTCATAAGATCACAATAATGCCATAACAGCTAGAAGCATATCAAACCTGGAGTGCATTTTTCCTTTGAATGTGTTGGATCTACAATTGTTACTTGGACAAAAGACCCCTTCTCCTGCAAATACTCTTAAGATAATGATACAGTTTAAACACATACAAGTACATACCTCTGGCAGGAGCGACAAACAGTGGCAAGCAACGACGAATCCTAAAACCTCAAGGTGCTCCAACTTGCAATTTGAAGGTAGTTGTAGATGCACTAGGGTAAGGCGCACTAGGACAACCAAAAATTAGGCCCAACATTTCACAGAAACTTCATTGGTCCAGAGGAACTGCAACTGGTATTGCAACTAGTGCTCCAACTGGCACTGCAACTGGTGTTGCAACTGGTACTGCCACTGCAACTGGCACTACAGACCTAGGGTTTTATGAGAAAACCCTTATTTTTAATTTCAGAATTTTAGAGATCTGATCTAGGGGAAAGGTGTGCCCTACTTATGCAGCCTTCTTGAAGGGTTCAGTAAGTGCTCAACAAGCTTAACAAAGGGGGAAAACGAGGATCTTACTTCCAGCGATTAGACTGTTACGAAGGAAACCAGCTCTGATTCAATCTTAAAATTTTGGTATGCTCGTTTAACCATAGACAATGTCACATCATTATCACCAAACCATAGGCATTCACTATGCCACCCCCGAGCACACTAACCTTTTCTTAGATAGAATGATTCTGGCAAGTCCACACTAGAACCAACAACTAAACCCTAACTAGAAACACCATTGTTGCAACAGCAACACAATACCAAGAGAACGTACCTCTACTAATAGAAGTGTACCTTTACCAAGAGAAGCACACAAGATATACCAAAAAGACTTGCGCCCTAACTGCCACTGTTGCTCCTCAAACTTGTGCCCTAGTTGCCACTGCAACTGCTCCTTAGACTTGTGCCCTTCTTGCTGAGTGAGTGAGAGACTGCAAATGAGCTAGGTGCCTCCTTATTTATACTAGCATGTCCACAGCCCAAGTGACTTTACCCAATGGGGCCGACTTCTCTTTATGGATTCTTCTATTACTTTATTGATATTCTCTTGAGGCCGACTTCTCTTCTAAGGTTTCCACACATCTGTTTAATGGTTCTCTTACTTCCAGAATATTCTATTCTAAGTACAAAGGTTACACTTGGAGGTTAATACCTCCCGCAGCTACCAAAAAATCAACACTAGTTTTGTGGTCATTCCTTGGACATAAATAAAATTATCTTATCTCATCTTATCTTACACTCTTGGCAATGGGGTCAAAAGCCTTCCTTCTTGTTGGCTCTCTTCTTCTCCCTCATTTTTGACTCTAATTGTAATCAATGTTATCAAAAACAGACCGATCATTGAACTGGTCAACACCCCAAAAACCAAAACCAAACAGACACTGAACAAAAACCTAACCACAAAACCAGTTAACCAAAAAATACTAAAATATTCAAATTTTGAAAAATATATATATTCATGTGCATCCATGTGAATCCAAACCAGTATACACAAATATGCAAAGTTTCTCATGCATATAGCAAGTAAGGGTGCATATAACCAAAATAGCACTGAGTGCAATCCATATCTGAACCAATATACATCAACAAAGAGGCTCTAAATGGTTTAGCATTTTACTTTATTTATTTATTAATTTAAAAAAAATTAAGTTTAGATCAACTGTACAGTTTTA
The DNA here is from genome assembly GCA_000966675.3 of Picea glauca. Lineage (NCBI taxonomy): Eukaryota > Viridiplantae > Streptophyta > Pinopsida > Pinales > Pinaceae > Picea > Picea glauca. The sequence goes on from JZKD02S0836167.1 coordinate 200,262, forward strand.
TACAAAACCATCCGGTTTTAACATTTATGGTTGGTTTGGTACAAAACTGACCAATTCGGTATGGAACCAGCCTTTACTGGTTTGGAGCATTCAACCTGACCAATACGGCCGCAGAACCGATCAGACCGACCGGTGTGACGAACCAACCCGGTTCAAAACACACACATCCAAAATATTTGGAACTGTACGAAGAAATCCATGTGGATAATTAAATAAATGTACATAAGAATATGAATATGAATAGTATGATTACAAATGAGAATGTGGGCCATATATATACCCATGCAGGGGTGCCCTTTCATTAAGATACATGACCTTTCATTGAGAGGTGTCTCTAAATTACATATTAATTATTGTTTATGATCTTTTTAAATTTATATTTTATATATTCGGGTTGGTAGGAGTCGACGAGGTACTCTATCACCCTAGAGGAAATATCAAGGTCACATTTGCTTGGAATATAGGTCAAGCCACTAATAATCAGGCTGAGGTCTTTCCTTGGATAACTCTCAAGGCATCCATAATCTCACAGTCCTTGGCAACTCAAAAATCATTATCAGGCATGCTCGATTGAAGACCCTGACTAGTAACCCCCGGCTAAGAACCATATTCCTCCAAATCTAGAAAGAAATCCAAGCATTTCACTAGGTGGAAATCCTCCATGTCCTCAGATCCAACAATAGGGAGGGGGATTACTATACTAACCAAGCAACAAGGCAAAATTTTGGGGTGATTCTTATCAATGGGGACTCCACACTCCAACCTATCCCGTGAACCTCCATATCGAATTAATGATTAATCATTATACTGCATAGTACTCCACACGCGACGGTCATCAAGATGGTACACGAGTCATGTGACGGGCCATGTGCCGCCCTTGCGTTACCCCAACACTTCTATTATATCCATAGTACCGCTGGGTCTTTTCTCCCACCATTTCATCTCCGTCCAAGAACATGTGAAGGGCTTCTTTCATCATGGCAGCACCTGTTTGTACCTGCAATCATGCTCGCGAGTGGTTAATGAGTTCAGAGATCAATCCTGCTATCGTGTCATTCATTTGTGAGGGGATCCTTCATAGCAAGAGTGTTCGTTCACAATGAAGAATACTTGGTCTATCTAAAGTTATTCAAGGTGGCAGCTCTGGTATCTTGCTTCTATTGTTTCATTCCTTCTCTGCTACATTGGGCACCATGGAAAAAAGTTTTGTTGGAAGATGGAAAAGAAATTTTGATACGATGGAGGAAGAAATTGTGGAGTTGCACACTACGGTGCAATCTTTGCAATTTCAATTAAGTGGCTTCTCTTTTCAGCTCCTCACAGTTCTCGAAATTATAGTGCAACAACGCCAGGCCATTCAACTACTCTAGGATGAATGTGTTGCACTAAGGACCCAAATTGAAGAACTTTGTCTCTGCCCCAGCTTTGGTTCACCCACCCTATCAACAAGCAACATTTCTGACGCGGTTTCATCTCCGACAAAGGCTCCCCCATTGTTGGATTTAAACACCCCTACTCTAGGTCCTAATCGCAGTTTCTCGGGTAGGAAGAGCCTCATCATTTCTATTCAGTCTATATCATGCTTCTGCACTTTTATCTTAGAGGCTTTCATTAGAATTTACATAATCCACTACTATGGAAAATATTCAAAGTTAGAATTTACAGTTTTACAGCCAATGGGCATTTTTGTATCCATGTTGAACATTAGAGGCCCGCTCTCTGAATTTTTTTACCTATTGTACCATTTTGGCATGCTCATGCGTTGCTTTAAAATTAATGAAATCTTCCCCTGTTACTATTACAATATATATATATATATATATATATTACATTGCCTCCCCATTTAGAAATGCTTTGTCCTCGAAGCATAATTACGGAAGCCTTTATGTCTTGCTCTAGTTTGTGTTGAATTTTCATGGTACTCAATTCTTGATGCTATTATGGTGGATGATATGAGACGATACAAACTTCTAAGTGTTGGGCAGAATTGTTGAACTATAAAGGGATCTGACCATCCTAATTCGGTCCTTTGTTGAATGTTGTGCTTATGTGATACACAAAATGAATTTGTTATTATGAGACTCGATGATGCTAGTATCAAAATTCTTCAAACGATAAGTCAATTGGTTTCCTTCTGAGCGATGATGATACTTTGACTAGTTAAAGTGTCTGCTCTTGTGATTGGGATGTTGATAAGGTGCCTTTGTAGCATGACTTTCCCTTCTCGTACTTGTAGCATTTTCTTAATTTACTTTCAAAGTTTTATTTTATTCATGCATTGATATTGCATTCTTACTTGATGAACTTCTATTAGTAAGTATACTTGGAGTTTCCATCCTTTGTACTCCAACATCCCTATACGTCTTTTCTTCAACTGGATTGGCATCTTCTTGTGGATTGGATTTGTATTTGTTCCTTGTTCCACAACTTGGATTTTTACATCTAAGGACTTTGATGCTTCTTCCTGGATTTGTTCTAACTCATTCTCCTACCACCTCTTATCATTTTTAAGTTTCTTAATTTGCATAAGCAGGTTTTGATTATGATATTTTAGACATGAATTCTCTTCATTATCTGATTTGTCGACCTTTTTCATGTCTTTTTTCTCTATTTCTTCCTCTTTAATCTTTCTGATTTGCTCAAGTAACCATTGATTAAGGTTCTTCAAACGAGAATTTTCTTCATTTTTTTCTAATAGGCTCTTCTCAAGATTGTCCTTTTCTTGTTTTAATTTTTTATTGCATTGCTTCTTTGCTTCACTTATTTGCGCAAGTAATTTTTTACTATGATCTTTGAAACAAGAAATTTCTTCGTTTTTATCTACAATAACTCCGTCAAATTCTTTTTGTATCTTTGATATTGACCATTTATTTTCTTGAAGGATCACCTTTGAGATGTCTTTAAGGTCTTTTGATGAAGGTACTATCGAATCTGACTTCATTGGAATGTCCTGAAATGTCATCACCTTCTTCTAGGAAAATATCAAAAAAAAATTCTCCATGTTTAAGATGAAGCTACCTAGTTTTTCAAACCAGGGTAAACCGAGAATTATGTCAATCTCTTTCCGATACATAGTTGTAACATTGAATTGAGATATATATTCATAATCATCAATTGTTACTAGCAAGTCCTTAATTTCATATTGTCCCTTGCAAAAAACATCATCTTTATTTTTAATTATATTTGGCTCTGGAATTAATAATTGATTTGCCAAATTGATGTTAATGTAATTTTCCTTATGCCTCTTGTCGACAACGATGTTAATCTCTTTTCCTTGAATACTCCCTTTTAATGTAAATAATCCGCAACATGAAATTAAACATCCTTTATAAGCAAATCTTCCCTTTCCTCATTATTAGGATCCATTTTGATTTCGTCGATAATTTACAATAAATAATACCTTGTTTATGAAGCTTATATATCCCTTCTTTACTTCGTATTAGCCCTTTTTTCTACTCCTTATGTATCCCTTCTTAATATAACCCTTTTTACAATAAACGAATGGACTTTTATATTCCCTTATTGACTATTGACTTTTACAAATAACCTTGTAACCCTGAGAATTTAAACTTCAATATTATAATCTAATTAATTTAATGCACCACTAAATAACTTTGAGTTATATCTGGTAACTTGGAGTGGAAAAATTATCTCTTGGTGTAACGAATGCCCTTTTTAAGATGCAATAATTGAACTTTCTATCTTTTTGGTTGCTTTATGATATTACTATGCTGAGTTGGAATTAAAAATTAGCACTTTTATATTTTATTTTTTTTCTAAATGGAAAACTTTGTTCTAAACACAAGATGGCACCGACTCGACTCAAAAAACACGGCCCTCAATTTCCACCTCACGTATTACTTGATTAATGGATATTAGCCATGATTTGCATGATTTTTGACAGGTCGAAACTCAAATTCTTTCACAGCCAAAGGACATGCGGATTGGTAAATATTGTTGCGGATTTAATTTTTGGATGTCTTCACTATTTAACTCAGGCGACGAAATTTTTGACTTGGATTCTAAGAATTAGCGGAGTTATATGACTCACAGCAAGTCAAGATCCCTCAACATTACCTTCTGTGATTCCTTCCGCAGAGATTTTTAGGAAATGGAGGATCGTAGCATAGAGTTTAGAAAACGTGTGGCCTACCATGATCGTATTGTAGTTGTTGGGATCTGTTATGTGAGGACCCAGAGGCAGGGACAAACTCCCTTGACTCAAAGTACCACTCTTCAAACTTCATCAAGCAACTAGTCGTTTGTTCAGAGTTTCTTCCCCCAACCTTGAGTGTTAAGAGGGGTGGGTCTCCTCGATATAGGGCTCAACCTAGGATCCCTCCCAAGATAATATAGGCAGGCCCCCTCAATATTGGGTAGTCTCCAAATGACCTTCTCAAATAGTAAATTGGCCCCTTTAAGGTGATTGAGAACTCAAATGAAGAGACTTTTATTCCTTCTCTTTCAACCTCAGCTTCTAGTTCCAATGCCACTTGGCATTCTCTTATTGAGATTGAGATTTCACTTGTGTATTCATTTCATTTTATATCTCTATCTCTTTCTTTCTTGGGCTAGTTTCTTAGCGTTTTATGGCTTTGTTCTTAGATCTTATATCTTTTCTGGTTGTTGTTAGCTTAGTTACAAGAGTTGCTTTTGCACTTCCACTTTCTATTACACTGATTGTGCTCTTTTAGCCCCGTTGACCTACTTTTTGTGGTCATTTGTTGGATATTGATAAATTATCTTATCTTATCTAGAATACCTTTCTTGAATATATTACTCTTACCTTTCAATTCACTTACTTGCACAAATTCTGGATGAACTTCTCTTACTAATCATGACATTGAGCAATAGAGTCCCGTTGATTGGCATTAATATCCTACAAAGAAGCAACTTCATTACTAAGTTGAATATTAAAGTCATGTAAGAGAGAAACCTACTCATTAAACCTAGCAACAATGTCCTACAAAAATACAATCTCAACAGTATTCTTGTCATTAATATCCTGCAACGATGAAACTTCATTTAAAAGTTTAGCATTAATACCCTGCAAGGAAAGCATCTACTCATGACACTTTTTAATGAGCAATTCTTCAACAAAAGTAACCATGGTAGAAATTGAAAACTTTGCAATTGTCAATATAGTGCACAAAATATGCAAAGTTTATGAGTGGGATACACTGAGTGTAAGAATCCCTACAAATGACAAAATATGCCCTCCCTTAACAAATAGATCTCCAGGTAAAATAATAATGTTCAGCCCTTCAAATAACATTGGGGTAAATAATAATATCCTTTTAAAAACAATATAATCCTTCATTTAAATATCTTTAAAAGAATTTGCTCCCTTTTAAAAGGTTAGCATCAATCCTTCCAAAGGACAAATGTTCTTTTTGTTATAAAAACTATGAGAGAGGAGGTGATTTGAACCTACAACATCTTCTTTTCACAAAATCTTTTCACCAACTCACCTCATGGAGCACTTAACCAATGTTGGCATAAATAAATTCATGTTGAAAAGAGACCATGCTTGGAGATACGGGAGTCTTAGAGTAGGCTACAGATTGCAGAGTAGAGCTGGATATGAAAAACGCATCTTTAAATACCACACCAAGGATAGAACCAAACTCATGCCTTCACCAAATAGAGGCCCACCAATGGAGCATATGGAACCCAAAAAACAACAAGAGTGGCTCAAAAATTAAGAGAAGAACAAGTTATTTGAGATCTAGGTTTGTCATGTCTGCATAGAGGAGGTGCATGTTGTTTTTGTGGCTTGCTAGGAAACAAATAATCCACTGCAACACTGAAATGTCTTTCAGATAAAGAAAGTACAAGCAAGTCAACTCAAAGTAAAGCAGGAGACAACAATGATGAGACCGCAAACAGACTTGAATTGTCGCCAATGGCAGCTCAACCTTCAAATTACTTTCCTTCGGATCACAGTTCTCTATATGGTGTCTTTCACACTTTGTTCCATGACCTGGTATCGTATGCAAACTGATTGGACCAACTTCACACAACCACTACAGGACTGTGGCAACCAAATTCAAATGTAGCTATCAATGCCAAGGCACAACTGGATAGCAGACACTCACTATAGCGAAGAAGAGAAGCTCGGAACCAATTAAGAGAAGAATTTACTGCAAAAAATAAATACGAGCAGAACTAAGAGAAAAGGTTCTCCACTATTCTACATGGAGGATTCTGCAAATTGTTGCTCAGTTGTGTTAATCTGCAAATAAAAAGAAAGTGCAGGAGAAGCTATCACTCATTAGCATTCCCAACTCATTAGCATTCCCAAACTCTATGAAGGAATATGACTTATCTAGCAAATTTTTGCACCATATCTTCAACGCAGTCTTACAGAGACTAATCACCCACCGGTGTCTTACGTCATTACACAATAGCCAACAGATATTTTTCTCCCATTTTCTAATGAAATTGCTTAGAATTTCTGAAGTCTATAGCATTCAGACAAAAATTGGCAAGATTAAAAAATCAAGAGTGCAAACAAAACCCCAAGAATGGGTCTCCAAAATACATAACAAATCACACCAAAAAAACTGCTCACGCATAGAGATCAACCCACCAAGCAAATTTCCAAAACAATTGGTGCTATAGTGCCATATACAGATAAGCTCTTCAACTAAAGTTTTCGAGCATGCAATTTTCTCTTTGCATGATTGATTACATTGGGATTTAAATGACTCTAGAAAGTAGATTTTTCATGGTCAAGTGAGATCACCGACACTTGCCTACCTAAGAACAAACCTATAATACACAATAATACTTGAACTCAACACAGCACATAGTCTAGAGTCGTGTTTACTTCTCTTCACATGAATATTTACTGTCATGGTCACACTTCAAGTATAACACAACCTTATGAACATATTCAATGAAGATCACATGGCGTAGTTTTAATCCTTATGAACCATGCACTCTTATATCATGTGACAAAACACCATGATCAACCAAATAACTTCAAAAATACTACAAAAGGAAGAAGATTCCAAGAATATATGGTGGTATTGAGAAATACAGAGATATCATCAAAGCATAGTTCAAGAGGAGAGAACTCCAGATTGATAGATAGATATAACAAATGAACTCTACTATTTTTACATTTGGACCCCCTTGAGTGCATAACCAACTTTCTTAAAAACAAGGGTGACAGTCACATTTGATCACTAATGCGATCCCAGTAACCAAAACACCTAACATCCCATGCATCAAAAAGTTGATCACGTCAAACTTGATCACCCTCACGGCCCCTAAATCAAAGTTCACCACTATTCTACATGCACGATTCTGCAAATTGTTCTTGAATTGTGTTAATCTACAAATAAAAGAAAGTCGAAAAGAAGCTATCACTCATTAGTATCCCCAAACTCTATTAAGGAATACGACTTCTCTAGCAAATTTTTGCACCATATCTTCAACAGTCTTACACAGACTAATCACCGGTGTCTTACGTCATTACACAATAGCCAACAGATTTTTTTCTCCTGTTTTCTAATAAAACTGCTTAGAATTTCTAAAGTCTCTAGCATTCAGACAAAAATTGGCAAGATTAAAAAATGGGTCTCTAAAATACATAACAAATCGCACCAAAAAAACTACTCATGCATAGAGACCAACCCGCCAAGCAAATTTCCAAAAAACCGGCGCTATAGTGCCACCATATATAGATAAGCTCTTCAACTAAATTTTTCAAGCATGCAATTTTCTCTTTGCATGATTGATTACATTGGGTTTTGAATGACTCTAGAAAGTCGATTTTTCTTGGTCAAGTGAGATCACTGACACTTTCCTAAGAAAAAACCTGCAATACACAATAATATTTGCACTCAACACATAGTCTGGAGTCATGTTTACTTCTCTTCACGTGAATATTTACTGCCATGGTCACACTTCAAGTATAACACAACCTTATGAACATATTCAATGAAGATCACAAGGCATAGTTTTAATCCTCAGGAACCATGCACTCTTTACCATGTGATAAAACACCATGATCAACCAAATAACTTCACAAATACTACAAAAGGAAGAAGATTCCAAGAATATATCGTGGTATTGAGAAATACAGAGATATCATCAAAGCATAGTTCAAGAGGAGAGAACTTCAAATTGATCATGGATACAACAAATGAATTCTACTATTTTTACATTTGGACCCCCTTGAGTGCATAACCAACTTTCCTAAAAACAAGGGTGACAAAGTTACATTTGATCACTAAAGTGATCCCAATAACAAAAACACCTAGCATCCCATGAATCAAGGAGTTGATCACGTCAAACTTGATCACCCTCAAGGACCATAAATCAAGAATGCTCCATTCAAGAAGAATTTTACACAATTGACCGTCAAAGATGGTTTTACACCCATACTCTGACATTTACAACAAGGTAGTACTACTCCTCGAGGGCATCAACAAAATCCAGCCAAGTGGATTGTGTCACATCCACCATAACCATCTTCTAAATGTTGTTCACATTGAGAATCCCACTAGTATTTGACATGGAGAAGGGACTCCAAGTGGATTGTGTCACATCCACCATAACCATCTTCTAAATGTTGTTCACATTGAGAATCCCACTAGTATTTGACATGGAGAAGGGACTTCAAGAGTGCAAAGGTAATCATCTTATTGTTGGAAAAGCAATGAACAAAGATATAACACTCTAAGTGGTCTAACCATCTCTTCAAAGCTTCTACATCTATTTTTCCTTCAAACATAGGGATACCAAATTAGCTTGTACCTTGAAGGGTTCCTCAAAAGTGACTCCTTGTTGAAGGTGCCTCCATCATTATTGGGAGTTGGAGGATTTGGGCTAAATGATCCACAACCTCGTTCCTCTGTCGTTCTGTCATCTTTCTTTTCATCCACTATGTGAGGTTACTTTGGCTAGTGATGAAGATCATCGACTTGGTAAGCTCGTGACCCAATGTCCTGTACCCTAATCTCATGGAGTACAAGCAACAAACAACATAGAGCAAATTGCTTTGATACCTTTGATCTGAATTGGATTGAGAACAAAATGAAAAAACACACTATTGGAGAAAATAAAACACAATGAAACACCATATATAGTGAAAAACAAATTCTACTAATGATTCAATGGTGAAAAACACATTTATGTCATCTGTGGAAAACAAGGAATGAATGTATTTTTAAAATGTACAATACATCACAAAAATTACTTGGCAAGATATCTCTCTAATTTGTGCCCATCTACATTTATAGATTCAAGTGAAAACATGAAAGATGGAAATGGAGGTCTTGCATCTACAAGAGTTGGTGTATTATTGGACCAGTGCACCATGTAGCAAGAGTAGAGTACCATGGCACTCACCTACTCACTTTGCTCCCTCTAAAGCTTCAAGCAATCATTGGCCTCAACACAAGGCAAGTCGAGCAATAAGAGAGTGTCAAGAGAGGCAAAGAAGTTGGCCCCCTACCATGTCCCCAAAGATCCCTGATTCGACTAGTTCCAAATGTCGTCACTTTGTCCATCTCTAAGCCAAAGCATCCTAAAGAACCTATGCAAGGGAACAATTGATGGAAGCACATTGTGGCCAATCTTGAGCCCACAATTGATGGAGGGAAGGGGATAAAGAGAAAGACCCCCCATCTACAATGGGTTTAGTTCCACCGGCATCTTAATCTACTTGTTTTCTCTAGGCAGTTGACCTATCTACTTGTGTTTTATAGCTCCCCGCATCCGGCACTGTGCATTATTAAGACTCTTTGTTTTCTATGCCCTGTGTGACAATTTTTTATAGGCTACGTGGTTTTGCCTTGCAACCTTAGCTTATGGTAGTTGTTTTTATGGCCCTTTTTTTGTATAAAATACATGTACTTTCATTATTGTATATTAATAAAATTTTGAAGCATTTTCTCCAAAATAGGTGAAAAACATTGCAATGTACATAGCAATACAATGGCTAGGATGGTTGTAGCTTATCTCTGATAAGAGATGTGATGACCATGCTCACTCATAAAAAATCCCATGATAAGAGGTTGAAACTACATTTTATCATAATGCCAAAACTCTAAGATGAAAAACCCCTAAGATCCAAAAATCCTAACACTGGGAGATGTGGCAAAAGGAAGGTGGGGCATGATAAGCCTAGTTGGAACGCCAATTTCCCAGTGCCATAACATACGCGAACTCTGTTTCAAGTGCTCTTTGGACCATTATAAAGCTTATTCTGAGCTCTACAAGTTTTGCAAGTCATGCCCTCCAATGGGGGCTTAACAAATAAAATCACAAAAAATGCATTGAAATTTCAAGACCTACAAAACTAGGAAAAATTGGCAGGGTTCAAGACCATTTTTGAGACGATGGCAAATCCAAACAACAACCTAGATATGCTTATATACTCCTTGCATGTCTTACTGCAGACAAGGATGTCTTCTAAACCATGCAACTATTGATAAGATCGATTGCCCTTCACCAATCTCCACTTGTGTTGATGATTACAATTGCGTGAGACATCCTCCAGGTCACAAACTGAATGAGTCGGCCTATAAGAGAGCCCATGAGATGGGTGTGTGGTTCCTCTCTGAGACGGAGATGGAACGTTGTGTGCCCCTGTGTGGGGTGAGGAAGCCCATGAGTTGGGTGTGCCCATGAGATGGGTGTGTCGTTC
>JZKD02S0836212.1:0-14361 GCA_000966675.3 Picea glauca
ATCTTCCTTAACCAAGGGAAGCATGCAGTAGAAATACTAAAGAGGTTTGATATGTTGGAGTATAAATCCATGAACACACCCATGGAAACAATGTTGAAGCTCCTGGTAGATACCTCGTCAGAATTGGTTGATGCTACTCTATACAGACAAATTATTATTGGTTCGTTGATGTATTTGATGAATACAAGACTGGATATATGTTTTGTTGTGAACACCTTTGAGACAGTATCTAGTAGAACCCAAACACGTTCACCTTGATGATGCAAAACATGTGATGAGATACCGTAAGGGTACATTGGATTTTGGTCTCTGCTATACTAGGATCATGACTTCATATTGTATGGATATACTGATTCAGATTGAGCTGGAATTGTTTCTGATAGAAAGAGAACTTCATGATGTTATTTCAGTTTGTGTTCAGCCATGAATTCATGGTAAAGTAGGAAGAAATCTAGTATTTCTCCCAACACAATAGAAGAGGAATATATTGCAACATGTTCAACCAGTGGTGAATCCATATGGTTTCAGATATTGTTGAAAGATCTATTTGATCTAGATATGGAAGCCATCGTGATCCTATGTGATAACCATAGTTGTATAAATATGATGTGTTCCATGATGAGTCGAAGAACATAGAGATTCAGTATCACTTCATTTGTGATATGGTGCAGACAGGAGCCATAAAAATCCATTATGTTGGCACGAATGAATAGGTTGTTGATGTGTTTACCAAGACTTTGTATCGTGTACAGTTTAATCACTTTCGAGACAAGCTTGGTGTATTCCAACAGGACCTCCCTCGAAAGGGGGTGTAGTGTTGTGATGTCAGACTAGTGTTGAAGATTTCTAGCTTTGTTCTGATGTTGTTGTGATGCCAGCCTAGTGCTGAAGATTTGCATCTTTGTACTGATGTTGTTGTGATGCCACCCTAGTTCTAAAGATTTCTAGCTTTGTGCTGATGTTGTTGTGATGCCATCCTAGTGTTGAATATTTCCAACTTCGTGCTAATGTTGTTCATATGTCAGCCTCGTGATGAATATTTCCAACTTTGTGTTGATGTTTTTGAGATTCCCGCTTTGTGTTGAAGATTTCTAGTTGTTGGCACAGGGGAAGACCTAGGGTTCAACACTTAACAACCCACCAACAAAACCTCGACTATTGGCCCTTTCAGAAACACCTACAAATCAGGAGAAGTCTCACCCAAGCTAGAAGCACAGGGGGTTACACGACGCAAGTATCTGTAACCAAACTGGGACATAGATCTGTGATAATAACACTTCATAGAATATTTTGTTAATGCTTAGGAAGTGATATAAATTAGTTTATTGACCTTATTAACACTGCAGAACATAACCAAGGATAGATCGATGTAGTAACAACAAATGACAATGTACCCTGAGCACTTAACACTTAGCATTATAAGTTAAATCGAGCATTCCTTTACTCCTTAACATGAGAAAAGTATTTGAACAACAAAAGATCTATCTATTATACATCATAATCAAATCACTAAGCATATTCATAACATAAATAACACAACACAAAGAAAATCATGAGACACAAGATATACGTGGTTCACCCCAAGGTGGGGTTATGTCCACAAACCACTTCGCCTCTTTATTATTCTCCAAGATCTTACATTCATTCTCTCTTGTGCACTAAAACACAGAGTCGAGCTTCACACTAGATAGGATATATCTCCACTAAGCACTAGATCTTCCTTCCAAAACTAGGTCAATGCACAGAGCCAACTCTCTATCGAGCACAGATCCTTAACGCACATACATTCCTTTGAACAAAGCAACTTGGACTACTTGCACTTTGTTACTTCTACAATACATTCTTGTTTATTTATATTTTACAAACCCTTATAATAAGGCCTAAATATGGGAAACCCCATGGGCCAACATCCCATAAATCTGTTACAAAAACCCTAGAGGACCCTTTACTGGGTCCATATAACCCTCAAAATTGGTGATATCCATGATCTCAGCACCGCCTAGACACTCCTTCTCCGACCATCATGTCGAAGTCCAAAAGTGGGCCAAAACTGACCAAATATTTCCCAAAACTTGGTCGAGGGCCAATAGTTCCCCAACACTCACCTCTGACTCATCTCAAGTCACTCAGGTCCGGACAATGTTGCTTTGAAATCCTCAAGATTAACTCGAGTTTCCTCGACTTGCTGCTTTTCCTGAGCCTCCTGTTCAACGAGCTCCTAGATTTTCTGCTCCGTAATAGGCCCTTACATGTGTTGTTCTAGTGCTGCAACTACTTGATCTAGTTGTGAGCCCTATCCATCATTCTCTTCAAACACCTTGCAAGCTTCATCCTACACAGGTTGTAGCTTTTGTGTTACTTACATTACCTTTCCCTGGAGGGCAGTGATCTACTATTGTAATGTGCACTACTCTTGGGATCTCTTCATCCTTTCCACTGCAGTGAGAAAATTCATCTGCGCCTGCAACGAAAATGCTTTTTGTTGCGCCTCCTATAAATTCACTTCTAGATTCTTTAGCTCTGTATCCTCAATGAGGCGTTCATATGTCTAGGCACTTCTATCACTTAATTGTTTACATTCTGAGGTGAGGGCTCTTATACTTGCTACTGTGTTTTTAGCGGTCTCCTCCCTCTTCTCGCGCACCTCCTGCAGGGTGCTCAACATTGTTCGGGCCTCCAATTCTATTATCCTATTCTGAAGATGTTGGAGGGTCTCTACGAGTTTCACTAATTGATCTTCGACCGACTCTTGCTCCTCCTGCACCAAGCCTGGAACAGAGTGACATGCTTTACTTACCGCTTCTTTGACCACACCTTGTTCTGTGAGAAACTGCTCCTTTTCCCTTTGTAGATGGGATTTTTCCTCCTGGAGCTTTTCCTGAAGCTCTGCTTTCTCGCTTTCATGGGAAACTACATTGTCCTGCGTTGCTTGTAATTTTTCTAGGACTTTGTATTTCTCCTTTTTCAAGGATTTTGTAGCCTTCTCCTTCTCTTCCTGAGCTCTTTGAAACTGGGCTTTTGTTGCATCTGCAAGCCTTCTTAATTGGGATAGTTCATCCCCTAATTCTAGAGTCTGTGATGAGGAAGGTGCAGACGACGCAGTAGGTACTGCGTGGACTAAGCGAACAACTTGTTGCACTTCCTTCAATTCTCTCTCAATCCTTCCGTATAACTCCTCCTACTTCTCTTTATATCTCTGCAACATGTCTTTAGAGGCGTCCTCCATAGCTCCACAGACCAGACTGATGTCATCCTCAGTGAGAGTGGCCTCCAATTGTGGATTATTGGCGTGCATTTTCTTCCTTGTTGAAGGTTTCTTCAAAGAAACTTTCCTCTTTTACAGTTTCACTGTCCCAACAAGGGGATATTCAGATGGTGTAGCTTCACCTCCTCCTTTCTCTTCTTCTCCTTCATCTCCTCTTCCCTTTCCCTCTGCTTCATCTTCTCCTCCTCCTGGCGAGCTAGATCGGTTATCTCCATAAGAGTTGTCCTATTCATCACTCTCTATGTTTTGGACTTCAACCTGCTTTTTTTTCTTCTTCATCCCACTAGACTGCCCAACATGTTCAACTCGTGTAACTATCAGGTTTCCTATGGTGTCAGTGTTGGATAATTCTGCATCGGAGACAGGTACAAGAAATTCCTCTATCCATTCCTTTGTAATCTGCTCCATATCTTCATCTGTCAGCTTGTAATATGACTGTAATTCTTCTTGGTGCTCGTATCTTTGCGCGGTGATGTAAATGAAATGGGGATTAATGCATAACTTTGCTATGGGTCGGTACTAATGCAGGGTGGATGGTGTCATACCTGGGAATGATTCGATGGCGACCTTTAATTGTTGATATTATCCATGGAACAAGGCATTGAACGACCACTTCTTCATCATGTCGTTGGTATACCACAGGGTGGAAAACTGAGCGGCCAAGGGCTTTGTAGGTTCAATCTCTAGGAAGGTATCTCCTTTTGGAATTTTCCAAGTGACAAATTCGATCAAGATGATCAACCAGTTGTAGTGAAATTCATATCCCAAGTCCTTGAATTCGCATAAATCCTTTTATAATTCGTTGACGAGGTAGTTCACCCAGCTCATTTACATGCCCTCCACACACTTTCCTATGAGGTCCACCACAAACCCGATGACCTATGTGGGGTGGTTCTTCCTCACTAGCTTGTCAGCTAAGAGTTGTCAAGTGAGGTGCACTGTGCCATCCTATATAGAGGCTACCTTGAAACTTCACTTTCCTTTTTATACCTCTCTGTAAGCTTCCTTGATGTGTTGTGCTAACAAATGGTTTGAGGCCTTCCCTGGATAAAACTGTTGAGGGTCAGGACCCTTCACACTTAAACCTATGATTTGGTGGATCAGTGCCAAATCCACAGTAATCCTTCTGTCAAACCATAGATATCTTCCATGATAGCACGATAGAAGGAGTTTAACGCAAGCGTTAACCTCCTGGTGGCCAAAATACGGGATCTTCACCACGTTCAACACAGTGGACTGCGCCATCCCCTTAATCCATGGCTGTGAGATGAGGTGAGGTTTATTTCCGGTTGTCTTTGTTAAGTAGTGGTAGGGAGATAACATGGCATAGTTATTCCATTCTCCTAATTCGAATTCGATGTTCCTCAACAATGGGATCTGTCCTAACTGACTACTGACTATATGAATTCCTTTCGGAATGTACATAGTGAACACAGAGTACTCAAAATATCAGGGGATACTGTCATGATTAACAGTGCTAGCTAGAGGTGGAATATATTCAGTTAGGATCGATGGGATTTGCTTCACGTTAGCCAGATCACCATGGTGCTTGCTTCTCTATTCAGTTACGGGGTTGACACGAGTGGAACGACCTCCAGTCGAAGGGGAATCCTACAGTCCCATAGTCGATGACACTTGGATACCTTCAACTATCATTTTGTCGGCCATTAACTTCTTAATAACTTCCTCGACAGAATTCTCCAATTCGCTAGGTTCGCTCGATATTCTATCTTTTAATAGACAAATGGTTAGGTGAGGTCTAGTTTCAGATAACACAACTCAAAACTTTGAAAATTCTCTACTTAGCTCAGTCAATCACGGGTAGCAAAAAGTGGTCCCAGTGCAACGATCGACAAGTTAAATAAGAGAGGCATCCTGACAAATCTTCCAACGGCTAGGAAATGATTCCATCAATGTAAATCTATTCGTTATGGCACGGTATCAATGTCCAAAAGCGGTCCATAAGACCATAATTGTGTTTTCTAATCATTTCAGATCATCATTCTAATGTTCGAGGCGCTTCCAACAGTCATCTAACTTCGCTAGGGAAAAGTCCAAATCTACGCAGACCTGTTGTTCTAGTGAGGTTCAAATCCTGCGAACCTGCCTCCTGCGAGATTCCAGTTTGTGAAGTCTTCCATCTAGTTTTTGTAACTTCTTGTAGATTTTCCAACTTAGATTTCTTTTTATTGAGCTTCCTTTCCTTATTTCCTATTATTTGAGTCTCTCTAACTGTTTCTTGAATCCTCTTTCCATTTTTATTCTTATATTCCCCTAGCATAGTGACTTCACACTATCGAGGTGACCTCAAGGGTTTTGAAGTTAATATCCCTTTCCTTAACACTTCCTCAGTGGGAATACTTATTTCTTGAATAGATAGGTTCTTCAATCCTTCTTGCATTGTTTCAACCTTGATAACTAATTCTCTTGCTTCATGTCCCTCCTGCGTTGTTACTTTGTTATTTTTCTTCGAATTATCCTCTTGTTCTTCTATTAGTCGGTCTATTTTCCTAGCTACGAAATCCCTTAATTATTACTTTTTATTTTCTGTAGATTCTTCCTCTACTTTTCTTCTGATCTGATCCTTTTCAATCTAGGTCTTACCTAGCAATAGTCGGAAAGGGGCATTGTCCTCAACAAACCTAATGACTTCAAATTCTTCTTCAGTCGATGTTCCATGAACAATAATCGGTATAGTAGTAACTCTTCCACATAAGGTTATCATCTTTCCCTTAAACAAGCCTATCCTTCCCAACAACGGTACCACAATAGGCTTTCCCAAAATTTATCATTTTTCTTCTGTCATAATATTTACTTGTGTTTCTTCATCCAAGACACATTCTATGTCGAAGTCTTCTATTCTTGCACTTATGCACTATTTTGCTTTCAGGATTTCTGGTAAACTGACATATTTATGAACATCCATCATTTCTTTCAACTGTAATAACATAGTCTAAAATTCCTCTGATATTTTCTCTTTATGACTTAACATGCCCTTAGTCTCTTGACATTTTTCATAGTTTTATTGTCTCATGTTCATCCCTTCAATTTTAGCAATAATCCTTGGACAATCCTCAACCTCATGACCAACAACCTTACAACAAATACAAATAGGGCCTACCTCAAGAAATTCCTTAGCAAGATGTCCCAGTCTTATACAATTATAACACAATGTCAATCCTATTTTTCTTTTAAATGTTCCCCAACCTTTTCTATACTATGCCTCCTCTAGGATCATAGTGTTGGACTTACAATCTGCAAAAATTATTTTTAGGTTCCTGCATCCACTTATTAGTCCAAAAACTCTTTCTATGCATATGAATAACACATATTTCTTCATTTCCATTAAATTTACTCAAATCAACTCTTTCTTTCAACTGCGCCCTAGCCTTCAGACTAGGACAAAATCTATTAAACATACTTAATTTCATGCTTTCGAAACAAAAATTTTCACTTATCTTTCTCTTACCAAAGCACAAAGATTTGTTATTTAGGATCTTACCTCTTTTCTTCAGATCATCTTACTTTCTTAGCACAAATATTCGCAAGTCAAGTAGAGTACTATGCACTTCAACAATAGATATATGCACAGAGCTTCTCTTTTTCTTTACTTCAGTTCCCAGCAATCATAGTTTCGGGTCCTGGAACCAGAACCATTTGTTGGCACAGGGGCAGACCTAGGGTTCAATGCTTAACAGTGCACCAACAAAACCTCGACTACTGACCCTTTTGGAAACACCTATGAAGTAGGTGAAGTCTCACCTGAGGTAGAACCAGGGGGGGTTACAGGGTCCAGGTGTCTGTAACCAGGCTCAGATACAGATCTGTGATAATAGCACTTCACATAATATTCTGTTAACGCTTAGGAATTGATATGCATTAATTTATTGACCTTATGAACACCACAAAACATAACCAAGGATAAATCGGTGTAGTAACAACAAATGACAATTTACCCTAAGCACTTAGCACTTAGCATTATAAGTTAAATCTAACATTCCTTTACTCCTTAACATAATCAAATTATTTAAACAACAAAACATCTATCTATTATACATCATGATCAATGCACTAAGCATATTCATAACATAAATAAAATAACATAAAGAAAACCATGAGACATGAGATATACGTGGTTCACCCCAGGGTGGGGCTACGTCCACAAACCGCTTCACCTATTTATTATTCTCCAAGATATTACATTTATTCACTCCTATTCACTAATCCATAGAGTCGAGCTTCACACCAGATAGGATATCTACACACTAAGCACTAGATCCTCCTTCCAAAACTAGGTCAATGCACAGAGCCAACTCTTTATCAAGCACAAATCCTTAACGCACATACATTCCTTTGCACAAAGAAACTCGAACTACCTGCACTTTGCTACTTCTACAATACATTATTCTTTATTTATATTTTACAAACCCTTGCAATAAGGCCTAAACGTGGGAAACCCCATGGGCCGACATCCCATAAACCTGTTACAAAAACCCTAGAGGACCCTTTACTGGGTCCACATAACCCTCAAAATCAGTGAGATCTATGATCTCAGATCAGCTTGGGTGCTCCTTTGACCATCATGTCGAAGTCCAAAAGTGGGCGAAAACTGACCAAAGTTTCCCCAAAACTTGGTCGAGGGCCAACACCAGCTTCGTACAGATGTAGTATTTCCTTATTAAGCTCTAACCATGTATTCCTTCCTTATTAATCTCTAACCAAACCCTGTCTCCCACTTTGAATGAATTCTTGGTTCTATGCTGATCATGTCTATCCTTATACTTTTCCTATGATTTATTCAACATCTCATATACTTGCAAATGGATTTTCCTAATCTTCTCAACAATTTTTTATGCTCTCAATGCATCTCATGTTAGGTTCTCCCTCACTCCCCCTTGTTGTTCATATACAACATCCAAGGGTGAAAGTGGAAAATATATTAAGCAAGATTCAAAAGGTGACTTACTAGTAGAAGTGTAGACTACATTGTTATAACAGTGTTATATGTAGATCATATTTACATCCCAGGTCTTCAGATGCTTTTGATTGTAACCCCTTGAAAGCTAAACCAAATTCTGGTTGACTACTTTTGTCTACCCATCTATCTGTGGATTGAATTTTGTAGATCTCTTCAACTTAGTGTCCATATTATCCCACAATGTAATATAAAATGTACTGAGAAATTTGGTATCCATGTCTAAGATGATGCTCCTTGGTATCCCAAAGTGCACCTAGACTTGTTCAAAAAACATGTTTGTTACCTCTTGTATTTTGATGGTCCATTTACAAGGCATGAGAATGCACATCTTGTTGAACTTGTCAACTACCACAAATAGATAGTCATGTCCCTTCTCGGTTGTTGGTAAACCTCCCACAAAATCCATGGAAATGATTTCCCAAGGTCGAGTGGGTACAAATAAGGGATGGTATAGACCTTTCTTCCTATAATTGGGATTCCTAGTACAATAAAATATGTATCCTCTAATATATCGTGCTACATATTCTTTCATTATGGGATAGTACACATACCTTTGTAATTTGGAAATTGTCTTCCCAACACCGAAATGTCTTGCAAACTTGGAGGTGTGAGCCTCCCTGATAAGTTGTAGTGATTCACCTTTAGGGACACAGAGCTTGTCATGCTTGTAGAGTAACTTATTTTGGAAAGTATAGTTATCCTTACCATCACCTTATTCTATATGAGTTTGTCATTGTAATTGTTGAAACACCCCCTTGAAGTCCTCATGTTCTATGTATTCCTATTTGTATGTATCATGGGTAACATTCTTCATGTGTGTTAGAGTTCCCAAACTTGTAATCTTGGATGTGGGTGTCCTTGAAAGAATGCCTACCAACTTTTTTGTGTTTCCCTTCTTTTACTTGATGACTAGATGATTTTTTTGTAAAAACCCCATCCACTTGTAATGCTCGGTTTGTTGTATCTTACTTTGGGCCTGAAAATAATGTAGAGGCTAGTGATTTGTGTGGATGATGATATCCTTTCCCATCAAAAAGTGGTTCAAATTCTTGATATCTTGAACTAGGTAATATAGTTCCTATTCATAGGTAGGGTAGTTGAGAACTGCCCTATGAAATATTCCAAAATGATGGTATACAAGCCTTCCTCCTTGCATCAAAACATCTATCATGGAATACCCACTTGCATTTATGTCGAATTTGAAACTCTTTTGAAATTTTAGTAATATGAGAAATAGTGCTTGAATGATCTTTATTTTCATCTCATTGAAATCCATCTATTGATTATTCCCCCACTAGAAACTCTTACCACTCATTGTTATGGTTTGAGTGGTGCATCTATCACTGAAAATGAAGCTATGAAATTTTGCAAGTATTGTGTTTCCCCCCAAAAAACTCCTAACTTAAATGACATTTTTAGGAATTGGCCATTTAATGATGGCCTCCATATTTGCGAGATATATCTTGATCTCCCTTCCACTAATCACATACCCCAAGTACATCAAATATTGTTGAGTAAACTCACATTTCTTGAGGTTATCCAGTAGATGGTGCCTCTTCATAGTATTTAAAAGTCGCATGAGATATGAGATGTGCTCCTCCCAAGTAGCACTATAAAACAATATATCATCCAAATAGACTATAACAAATTAATCTAGATATAAGTGTAATACATCATTGACCAGTCTCATAAATGTCAGTACTGCATTACATAAACCAAATGGCATGACCAACCATTCATACAAACCTTTCCTTCTATTGAAGGTAGTATTCTAGGTGTCTTCTTCCTTGACACTACTTGGTCACATCCTGATTAGAGATCCAACTTGGTGAAATATTTTTCATGTTGCAACTGATCTAATAGATCATTTATCCTAGGAAGAGGGTACAAATATTTTAGTGTAATATTTTTCAATGCTTTGTAGTCGACACACATTCACCAAGTCCCATCCTTCTTTGGTACAATTATGATAGGTGACCCACAAGGTAAAGTGCTTGGTTGAATCATACCCTAATCCAATAGTTTCTAGAACTACTTATTTACTTCAATTTCTTCTAGAACAAACTATCTATATAGCCCAATATTCGAAAATGGGGAATCTGGAAATAATGGTATTTCATGGTCCACTTCCCTCTTGGGTGGTAGCCTTTTAGGATCCTATAAAATTCTTTTGTATGACTATAATCCCTCCTCCAAATGATGTTTATACTCTTTATTACACCCCTCCAAGGATGCTTATACTCTTATTGATTCATCCTCAGTTCAATGTTGGCTTAAGAAAAGTTAAACATATTTCTTATTGGAAATAACCAACTTCTTGTCTTGGTTGGCACCTACTAGTGAGATATTTTACTTGCCTTTATGTGCATTGATGACATAGGAATTCCCATCCTTGATTAATCGATATTGGTTGGATTTCCAAATGAATATTGCATCCCTCATATACATGTAGGGGCTTTCAAACACTACTCCACATACATCAAGGGGTGATACATCCAACTCCACTTCATCAATAAAATTAGCACTTACAACAAATTTAATATTACACTGTTTCATTACATTTATCTTTGAATCCTTTTTTACCCATCCCAATGGATATAAGCTAGGATGATTATAAACCTATAATCAAATATTGTTGACTAGATTTGTTGCTATGATATTATCATGTGAACCAAAATTGAACAAGGTATTTATCTTGGTCTTCTTGACCTAGATCTTGACATGGAAGAGTTTGGTCATCTCCTTCTCTTACTGGTGATGATGACTACTTAGATTCACCTCCTTCTACACTAGTGTGAAAATAATCTTCTCATCCATGTCAGAGCTCCTTTCAACTTGATTGATTGAATTTGTGGCTATAATATTATTTTTCTTTCCATCCTTATTGTGGCTCTTCAGGTTCAACTCTAGTTGTAGTTTCCATCACTTTTCCTCAGTTTTCCCATCAATATTGCAATGGTTACAATGGTTTCTAGGATCATTGCACTTATTTACAGTGGGTCTCATCTTCTTATTCTTCCCCCCTTTACACTTCTTTTTTCCCTCCTTCAAAACTTCCTAGTGCTCTTTCTTCTTCGAACTACTTGCATGCCCTTTCTTGTGGCCTATGTTTTCTAGACATTGTGCAATACACATTCCTCATCCACTTTCCTTGACTTGAAAATCATCACTTACCTTTTTATATCATTATTCAAACCCCCAAAATACTTGAGGAGTACATATAGGCTCTTGGGAGAGATACCCAGCATGATGGCCATCCTTTTGAACTTGGTGTACTCTTGTAGACTCTGCTCTTGCTTATACCTGAAGTAGTGCCACCAAATCCATTGGTCCTCTACATACCCGATAGGGTAGAATTGGGACATGATGATGGTTTTTAAGTCTTCCCACCTAGTTATTGGTGAATCACCCTCCAACATAAGTGTTTTTGTATGGATTTTCCACTAGGTTAAAGAATGGCCCTCTAACTTCAGTCTAGAAAATTGTTCTTCATTTATATGGTGAACACTAAAATAAACTTCTAGTTTTTGCAACCAATGATTTAATATTAATGCATCGATCTCACCTTGGTATGGATTTATGTCCACTTTTTCTTCCATATTGAATAAATATTATGGAGGGTTTATGATATTGGAGCTTGGTTGATCTTTCTTGGATTCTTTCCACCACTCCTTTTTTGGGTCTTCATTTTCCCTGAGTTTCCTATCTAGTCCAATATCTGAGTTCGAGCCTCCATATTATTTGAAAATTATGATCTTTCTTGCTAGATCTGCCATGATGAGGGACATATTGTGAGATATGTTAGTGAATTTCTCTTCCATCCTCACAAATATCTCCTCTATTGGATCTCGAGGGTTGTTATAAATAGACTCATCGGCCATGGCTAGGGTTCTATGACTTTCTTTTCAAAATGATTCTTGGATCCCTATAATTTTCCACAAATACCCCAAGAAAAAATCCCTTTGATACCAATATGATATGTAAACTATTGTGGATATTCAACTAGACAGTTTATCACAACATATCTAATAAAATACTAAAATATTTACTGTGAAGGTTAATTTCCTTTAGATCTTAGATTCCTTAATAATTGTTTTTTGGATTAAAATGTATGAAATATCATAATTGATAAAAATGGAGCATAAATAAATACTCACACACCATCCACAAATAAACACAAGATATAACTTGTGAAACCCAATACAGGAGAAAACCTATCTAGAAGGTGAGGATGCTCTGCTCTATGTTATTCAAATGCAAGTTCAAATAAAGAGGCACTCTTTAAGAAGTTTCCTTTGACACTATGGCCTATATGGTTGTTATATAATCTCTCTTTCGTTGTTATGCTCTCAAAATACCACTCCTAGGTGCTTTTCTTAACTATGGAACAAATACAATAAAAAAGAATGGAACCTTTTCTCCTCCTAGTGGCCTAGTATTTAACATAGCACAATAGTCATCTAGGGTTAGGGTTTTGTCTTCCTCAACCATAAATTGTGATAAGGTTTTTGACCTTCTAGAGTCTTCTTGAAATTCCTTTGTTAGCTAGTCCTATATGCATGAGTAACGGGGGATGACATGGCATCCTTTCATACCATGGTGGTCAACACAGTAGGTGAACTTATAGGAGGCAGAACTTTTTCATACAAATTTAGATTGGGTCGTTTGACACATCATAAGAAGTGGGTACATAAAAAATGTCGTTTGATGCCTCAAAATGGCTCTGGAAGTTTTTGGACGGTTTTCAACCTAAATTTTCCAAGTTAGGATTTGCCGTGAAAATGACCCTGCAAGATAATCCCTCCAATTTTTTCCACTTTGAAAGCATCGAGATATATGAAAAATATTATAATTATCCAATCTATATCACCTATGATTGAGCATATCCATGGATGGATTTATCCCATATTCTCTCCAAAACACCAACTAATCTTTTTGGCCAGTGGTAGTGATCAATAACAATACCCCCCATGGTTATCCATGAAGAATGACCGTCTTGTGCTAGCACTTATAGTCCCAGGTAGAAGACAAGTGAAGATAATGGATGTCTACATCCAACCACTAATTGATGAATTTAATAAATTATGGGAAGGGATACATGTATATTATGTATCAAGACCCATCCCAATGGAGAGATATTTTATGTTGTATAACATATGCAAGTACACTAGATACAATTATCTAAGACTAGGAGTTTTCTCTGGTAAGCATGTTAATTGATCTTTTCATATTTTTATTTTATTTGTTAACTTAATTTGGTGCAACTATCTTTTTGACACTAACGTGGTTTGTATACAATAACATCGTAGGTCTTGTAACAAAAGGGTATCATGGATGTAAATGTTCTGGACCTTTTATAAATGATAGTTGGTCCAACCACCTACAAAAGTGGGTGTATGACTACTCTAAGGTATTCCTCCAAGAAGAACACCCTTATAGAAGAATTGCATATGCTTTCAATGATAAAACAGAGAGAACTAAAAGACCTGAAATAATGACATCGGTGGATTGGATTGAGGAATATGACATGGAGATGGAGAAGGATATGGTAGAATTTTTTGATTCAAATGGGGAACCTATGTTTGATGATTCTGAATTTTTTGACACCTATGTTGAGAAAATTCCTATTGAGATGAAAAGTAAATATGTATTTTATGAGATTCCATATTGGGAGAATATTAAGATTGCACACTTACTAGAACCCATGCAAATATTCAAAAATGTTTCATCTTCTTTATGGAGGAACATGTCATCAAATGAAAGTGATGCATTGGTTGTTAGGAGAGACAATATCTATTTGAATACTAAAAAGAGACTTTGGCCAAGAAAATAAAGTAGAGGAGATGATCGTCACTCTTGGTCTTTTAAAGAAGGTGATGTCCCATGGATTTTGAAGAAAGATGATATTTATATGGCGAAGGATGTTATATTGGGTGTGAAATAACTTTCTTTATATGGGTCAACTCTATGATGATGCTTCACTATAGAAAAAAATTCGAGCTTAAAATCACCTGACCATCTGAACCTTCTAAGGGTATGTATGTTGAATACATGATTCTTCTTCTATAGTGTTGGTAAAAATATACTATCTACTCATAGTTTTATGGAAATTAGCAAT
>JZKD02S0836278.1:55594-80187 GCA_000966675.3 Picea glauca
TCTCTTCCAAGTGACCATCTATATTATACAAGATATGAACAACATAAATAATGAACATTAGTCACACATAAGATATACACAGAGACAAATTTTCACGAGGAAACCCATAAAGGGAGAAAACCTTTTCTTCTTTGAATGATAGGCAATATTTTATGTTTTGTACATCATCTATCTTTGAGCACCAACTCAATGTGAGGCTACTACCTCTATTTTACAAGCTTCAACTTGCTGAGAACACCAACCCTCTGATTTCTCTAGCACCCACTCCCTGAATTTTCCAGCACCAACTGGATGGAAGCACCTACTTCCACTTATACAAGCACCAACTTGCAAACATAAAACTTTGTGTTTTTCCAAGCACCACCCTGCCACCCTGTGTTCTAGCCACAACTAGATGAAAGCTTCAACTTCCAGTATTCAAGCACCAACTTGAATAACAGAGGACTACAATCCTCCCTAGCACCACCCTACCTCCCTAGTTATAAAAAAATGATTGAATAACCAAAAATACGGATATATCAATTCTTACCACTTCTTCTCTGTTTTACAATTCTTCTCTGCTTCACTATTCTTATGCTCTGTTCATACTTGACTTGCTGTCTCTTTCTATCTATTCTTTCTCTATTCCTCTCATGCTCTTTGGTATCTATTCATTCTTCTCTCGTCACCTTTTCTGTTCTATTCAACTTCTGTTTCTCATCTTTGAGTTTGATCTCACACTGTGCATACTGTGATTTTCCTTTCTCCTAGTTCAACTCATTTTTCAGTGAGAAAAGCCAACCTCACACAGTCACTGCATATCTCTTTTATTCTCTCCCACTTATTCAGTTACACCTCAAATCTCGAAGGAAACACATCAGCAACTGAATCGCCAAACTTCCAAGAACTATGATTCAGTTCTGCTAACTAAATCGTAATTGAACAATTAACCGTGAGGTGAAATAGTAACCCTTCGATCAAATTCCCAATTAACCAACACCATTTGATTACATACACAGGGTCTCGTGTTTATCCCATATGACCACTGGCTATGACCGAATGCTAAACATAAAGTGATTTTGTGATTTCGCATATTGTGACCTCCTGCTGTGAGTTGCTTCCAAACTCCTAAAACATGAAACTCTGAAATGGAGCCTAGCTTTGCTAGCTCCTTCCCTCATATTCCGTTGATGTGACAATTGGATGTGACCACTCACTAATCAAATGAGTGCTTCGTGATCTTGACGATTTTCGATGTGGATCCTAGTGATGTGCTAGATCCTCCCTTAATCCTTCGACGATGTGACCTCCAATTGTGACTAGGGGTCAAGCAAAAAGGTGCTTTGCAATTTCATGTATCGCAATTTCTTGATGTGAGTTTCCTTGAGACTCCCAACTTGTGAAACTCTGAAATACTCCAGTTCAACGACCCACGATCCTGGGTGATTTAACGATCTAGATCTCTTCTTCTAAAACTCGAACTTCGTTCTTCATCATGCCAGATCAATGGTCCACGCTCTCCCTTTGATCGACGACTATGATCAAATCGCGGTTTCGAGTTTTGCGAGTTCGTATCTCATCTCCCTAGACAATCAACAGTATAGATCTCTCCTCGATCTGTTGGCTCAGATCATGTCACGACTTCGCATTTCATGACTTTGGAGGTTAGAGCACCTCCTTCCTTTTACTTTCCAGTCAGTGAAATTCTAGTCTCTCACCACATGTCCTCCAGATCCAACGACCCAGATCATTTCGCGACTTTGTATTTCATGGATTTGGAGGATGGCTCAACCGTATCCTCTTCACAGTTATATAGGATTTGACAGATGTTGGTTCTCAACGCTCAAATCCAACGTCTGAGATTTGTTCTCCTCTTTTGTGTGCTCCTCCTCTCTGAATTCAGATCTGGTGACCATCAAGAATTTAGAATGGGTGATCCAGTGATCACTGTTTCTCCTCCTCCTAAGATTACACTTTTGTTCTTTCCATGCCATCAATGCTGCATTGATGATCTTGCTATCATAGGCAAACAAGTATACTCTCATCGTGTTGATATTGCCATCAATGACACAAGCATACTTTGTCTTATGTCTGTAGATATGCCAAAAACATCTGCATATTTCCTTCTAGTACCTTACAAGTGGTATTCGATCCCTTTCCTCTATAGATTTTTAGAAAAAAAAAATTAGTCTATAGATGTGTGCCGACGTATTTAAAGCATAGTGATCTGTTGTTTGGTGAGTAAAACTTCAGTTGGGGAAGAATACATGTAGGAAATACACATAGTTTCACGTGGTTACTAGAAACACATTGTTTCACCTGGTTGGAAACCTTTGTAACCCTATTGGTAACACTTTGAGTAGTACCACATTAGAAAACACCTATACATGGCCATTCACTCCCACGTACCCTTAGGTATATAGGGAGTCCCACATGTCTCCTGAAACCAGTAGTAGATCAACCAATCGAATACCTGATTACCATAGTGGCATCAAGTACAATACTAGTGAAGACTACTCTCATGTACCTGGGTAATCGAGTAGTACATATAAGGGTACGATTGAACCTCCTTGGTTAGAGCCTTGAGATACTAGGCCAAGTACTACTGTTGGAACCTGTCGGTATATCAGAGAATATAGCACATGGAAATCCATTTTCTATAGAAACCTTCAAAAGCATAACACTTTCTATCATCACATAATAGAACAAAAATAGAATAGTAAGAGAGTGGACATTTTTCACATCCATTGTGCGCAACCCTGCTTCCTACATCCAGGCCATGAAATTCCTACACAATTTTAACTATTAATAATTTGGGAATTATGTCATTCAGATGAAAACATAACTTTGTAAGAGTAAAAAAAGAGTATAGTGGTCCCACCGACACCCTTATACCTATCCCACTAGATTCCTCTCTTTTCACTGATCATAGTGGTACCCCTCTCTCATGAGATTTTTTTTTTCTATGGACCCACCCTGTTGAATGGTTTTTTCATTGATGTCAAATTCAGTCATTTATGATCATGAAGAAGTCTCCAAAGTGGTCCCCTTATGGTGTATCTTTAGGCATGGACCTCATGGGAAGACGCTTTGAAAAGACCACAAGAAGCCCCACAATTTTTAGAAGAAAAAGAGTATGAAGGACATTGCAAATGCATGAAAAATATCCATGGATTGATATCCCTAATAAATCCATTTCCAATGGTAGGTGGCACACCATGTGGCTCCTCATGTTTTAGAAGACATGCCCTCTTAAACATTATCATGTGAATTTTCCCCTAAAAAGTGTTGCAAACAAGAAGTTATAGGCCGAGCCTAAATTTAAGTAAAGGAAGCCCTTGGAAGCGTATACATACAAATTAAGAACCTCTCATTTTAATAATTTAATATTTTGATATCTGAGCACAATTTTGGTGGTGAATTTAAGAGGGAGATTAAGTGAAGAAGGGTGAAATTCCAAGGGAAGATGAAGCCTTGTGATGATTTGTTATAAGGTATGTTCTTTGAAGGTCATCCTGGAATTTTTGCTATATATATTTTTTCTATAATGATTAATATAGTGAAAACTAGAGGATGTTGAGAAGTTATATCAAGTAACTTGTGGTACAAATTTCATTTTCTAGGTTGTTTTACTTTTGGAGATACACTATGTGGAAGATAGGGTTTTTGACTAGTCATGTGACTAGTCTAAAAAAGGTGTTCTGGGTAAAACAATCATAACTTATTCATAGAGGATACACATTATATGAGACTAATTTCATTGGAAAGAGTAGATACTTTGGTATCTTTTATGTGAGTTTCATAATCAGATATCAAATATTGAGCGTTTGGAATTTTGTAAAAATCCGCACTTCAGAATAAGACAAAATTCAGCAAGATTTTCCATTTTTTCTATAAATCTTTTTTCGGGATGAGTCAAGAAGAGAAAATTGGATGAATCTTAGAGAATATATCAAATAATATTGGGTAAAAGTTTCATACCTTGATTTATTACAGGTACAGATTTATACTTTTTTGAAGTTAGGGTTTGTGACTAATCCATAAACTAGTCCCAAACATGTGTTCGAGATAAATTTAAGAAGTGATGTTGGGGTTTATATGTGGACCCATGTGGACCTAGTATTTCTATGTGGACCCATTTTGATGATGATGATGTATTAGTGACAGTGATAGACACAATGATAGTGATAGAGTCAGTGATAGTGACAGTGACAATGACAGGTTGATTCTCATATATATATATATTTGAGGGTGAAAGGAAGGGGCAAGGAAAGGGGGTTGGATCCTCACTCCAATTGAAGCTGGATAATCTAGGTAGTTGTAGCTTCCTTCAGGTTGGAGCTTGTAAACCAAGGAGTGGGTGCGTCCTTCCAGTTGGTGTTGGATAATCTTGGTAGTTGTAGCTTCCTTTGAATTTAAACGTGTTATTATATAATAAAAACATTCTATGGATTTCCATGTAAATATGTTGTGTACGGTGTATTTCTTATTCTACTCTTTATTGTATATTGGGATGCATTTATTTGATTCAAAATTTGAATTTTAAAAAGTGCTAAATTTTACTTGATATTGATTCACCCTACCTCTCAGTATCAACAATTGGTACTAGAGAAGGTTACCTTAAGAATAGTTTAATCACCAAAAGGAAAGATCGTGAGAAAAAGTGGAAGGCCACATTCCAAGTGGGATTCCACCATTTGATGGAAACAATTATGCATACTGGAGAAACATAATGCAAACTTGCTTGATAGCTATAGGAGTGGGTATATGGATCTCAATTGTCAATGGCTACAAAGTTCCAAAAAATACTCCAATCAATCCAGATGAGAAGAAATTGATGAGCTATAATTCAAAGGATAGGCATGTTATCATAAGTGGATTGAAACCAACTATTTATAACAAGGTGATGAGTTTCAACACATCTAAAGAGGTACGGGATAAACTTAAAAATATTTATGAAGGTGATACAAAATTAAAGCAAGTCAAGCTTCAATGACAAAGAGCACAGTTTGAAAATATGAAAATGGATGACAAGGAAGATATTTAAACTTATTTGCTCAGAGTAGATGAAATTGTCAATGCCAACAGAGGATTAGGATAAGAATTCAAAGAATCCTTGGTTGTACAAAAAGTCTAGACATCACTTTCTTTGAGATATGCTAAGGTCTCGACCATTGACGAACATAGGGATTTGACCAAAATGACAATGGATGAACTACATGGGATTCTCACAACATATGAAATGAGAACATATATAGAAAATGGATAGCCAAACAGAGAAGAAACTTTTCAAGCTAGGAAGAAAACAAGGAAAAAAGAACATAGGGTAGAAGAAAGACCAAGCGATGAATCAGATGAAGAAGAAGCACATTTCGTAAGAAATCTCAAGAGGGGAACCGAAAAATACAAAGGTAAGTTACCTTTTAAATGATTCAATTGTGGTAGAATAGGAAACTCTACTAAGAAATTCCCTTTTCAAGAAATTAAAAGATTCCACAAGAAAAATATTCTTTACTCCAAGGAGGACAACAATTCTTTAGATGGAAGCAATGGAGAGGAAAGGGATGTAAGGGAATTTCTCTTCATAACTCAAGAAACTCAAAATGTTGACCACAACAATTCTAAAATAGATAAGATCAATTCTGAAGAAGATTCTTATGCAAAAAGCGAAGAAACAAACATATAATCTTTCTGGGGAAGCAAAGACATCACATAAAGTAAATAGGAAGATGAAGAGAATATTGAAAAATTGAAGCATGTTGAAGAAGAAAATATCAAGCTCATAAACAAAAATAGAGATTTAAAATAAGAATTGAGAAATTGTGAAGAAGTGAATCATGAGTTTGAAAATGCAATTGAGAACTTGCAATTAGGAGACTATGAGAAATTGAAAGCATAATTGGATCACACAAGAAAAGAGATGATGTTGACAACGAAAAAGTTGAAGAAATTTGAAAGAAGTACTAAAAAGTTATATGAAATGCTTAGCAAATAGATATAACCTACCGATAAGACATGAATTGGATATGAAAACAGTTTGAAGATGGCAGACATAGACAAAGAAGACATGGAAGATGAAGGAAATTCTAGAAACTATGCAAATTCCTTAAGAAGTGGAATCAACAAACTAAATGGGGTTGAAGAACAAAAAGAACATGACACCTCCAGCGTGAACAAAAGATCAAAATTTAGAAGGAGTGAGACACCAATAAGGTCCTTTTATACTAGGTATGAGAACATTTTTCTTGGTCATTGTTATACTTGTTGAAACTTTGGACACAAAGAAATTCACTGCAAAATCAATGCAAGAAACAACTATATAAGAAACATAAATGATTATGGATATCCAAGGGACAATCATGTAAATAGTAGATCTAGAAATGCTCATGGATTTGTCAAAAGAAATTAAAATCCATTTTATCCACTGATAGATCATAACATTGTATGCTACAAATGCAATAATCTTGGTCACAAAGCATGAGATTGCAGAGATATGAAAGAAGATGCTCCTATCATAAAATCAACCACAGTATGGAAAGGAAAGAGAATACAAACAAGGAAGATTGTTGATTAGCATTAATTTTTGAAAATAAAGAAGATGAATGGTACATATACAATGGATGCTCAACACACATGACAAGGGACCAAAACAAATTCATCATCTTAAATAAAGGAAAAAGTTGCAGTGTTTCATTTGGAAATGACTCCTCTTTCAAAATGCTTGGAAAATGTGTAGTGAGCCTAGGAAGTGAAAATGTTAAAGAAACAAATGTCTTACTGGTTGAAAACTTGAAGAATAATCTCCTTAGTGTCAATAAAATGTGTGATCAAGGATACAATATTAAGTTTGACTCGCAAAAATGTGAAAACAGAGAAGAAGAATCAAGAAGATTGGTTGCAACAAAAACAAGAAGACCAAATAACATATACATCCTAGACAAAAAGGAGAAAAAGAGGATTGAAGTTACACAAAAGAGCTCCAAGGACTATAAAAAGGAAGGAAAGGATAAAAATATAGAAAAGGAAGGTAAAGTACTATTGAGCATTGTTGGCGCGCAGTGGGAAGACCCAGGGTTAATCATCAATACACCAACAAAACTATTAGACACTTGCCCTTTCTTCATCACCTGCAAGCAAGTGAAGTTTCACTCGAGGCAACTAGAGGGTCTGCAGAAACCAAGTTTCTACAGTGATGAGGGGAAGTGAGGAATTCATCATGTTCTTACTGTGTGTGTTAGTTTCATTACTTAATAGTTACTTATCATGCAACATAATATGTGTGTGAAATTACTTTACTTATAATTCATTCATTTACCAGTTACTTTAGTGTGCGACATTAAGATAGCATATATGAATAACACATTCAGAATACTAATCTTTCATCATCACTGCACAATATCTGTAACATATTCATAATATTAACCATTTTATACTATCCACAACACACACATAACATCACATCAAGACACAAGTTTTAACATGGTTCACCCCAATCTGGGGTACGTCCACAATGATTGGATTCTTATATTATTCATTTATAGTCTCCTTACAACTGCACACTGTGATTACAAAAATATGCAACAGTAACCATTACTCAAACCTTCCTAGTCATTATGTTGCAGTGCTAGCCTCACTCCTCAGTCATACCTCAAAAATTCTCCCAAAACTGACGAACTCAAAATATATTCATGACAAAACTCTCACTACCAAACTACTTCTACCCAAAAATCCATTACCATTTATAGTTTTACAAAAGGGCCAATTCCATTATAATGTGGAAAAAATGTCCCAAAATCCTAACTACTTTCTTCCTTTTGCGCATTGACTCCTGAACATGCTTCAAATGTGTTTCCCACATGCTATGCTCCTTAGCCAAAATATCGTGTGATCTGTTCCTTTGCAATTCCCAAGACTTATCAAAAATTATCCAAAACACCTATCCAACAGGCCCCCAACACTCACATGTGGCTCTTCCTAAGCCACCCAGGCCTTCTTCCATTTCACCATGAACTTTTTGAATGTCTCCTTTGCTATCCTGGCCTTATGCTTTACCTCTATCTCCTTCTGCAAAATTGTGTTGATTGTTTCGATAGTCACCTGAGCCTACATCTTCTCAACATTTTCTTCGACTTCCTGTTTGATTATACCTTGATTGGCTTCTAAGGCTGCTATCACCCTATAGTCTTCTTCTTTTAGTACTTAAATCTTTTGCATGCAATCTTGATGCTCTGCTCTTAGCTGATTCATTTTTTAATACAGTTTCATGTTCTCTTCTATTGCCATTATCACTTCTACTGGTAGTAATGTGCCCATTACTGCTTTGAACTTATATGCCTTTTCCTACACAACCTGTATCTTCTGGATGATCTTCTGTCTCTCCCTATATTCAGTTAGTTACGTCCAGACGACCATGGTTTCTGCATAGAGCTGAGCACATTCTGCCTCTAGGTTATTTATTTTCTCCACAACTATGGTCACCATCTGTTCCCTTTTCTCCCTTTATTCTGGTAGAGTACTTGGTGTCATATGCACTTCTAAGTCGACTATATGTGAGTAAAAGGATTGAATAACTTCACTTATATTTGTTACTTTTTCTTCAATTGGGGCCTCCTTCTCTGTCCAAGCCTCTGGGAGTTCTTTGTAGACCTGCCCAAATGCATGTTGCATCCTTTTGACCTTTTTCATGGCCTCTTCCTGCTCCTTTATGAATTTGTTGTATTCCATATCCAAGGCTACATTCTTCATCGTAACCTTAACCAATTTGTTAGATGTCTTTTCTGTGTGCAAATTCATCTCTTGCATCATGCTCGTATGCAATTCTTGCAATCCATCTATCATTATTTTAGATAAGACTAAGTCAATATGACCTAGTGCTCTTTCTTGTTCCTGCATCTCTATTGTGGGGAACTCTACCACCCTTTTTACTAACTTGATCAATTTGTGTTCATCTTCTACTTTTAATGACTCAGAGTTTGTCATTCATATCTCCCCATTATTTGTATTTCATGTTGCCTCTTCATCCTCTATTTGTCATACTAGTACGATCTATGCTACTCTGAACAATTGGCACAACTCAATCATATTCTCCTTCATCTTTCTGTGTATTTATTCTTACTGGTGTGTCACACACTGAAATGAGTAATATGTGACTTCTTTAACTTGATCACCTATCTTTTCCAAGTCTTCCTCTATCGGGCTTGGATGGCCACTTCCTTGATGAATTTCCATTTCGTCCATTGTGGTACATATTTTCCTGCCTCCGGTTCTTTCCGCTTCTTAGTCTTATGGGTTGTTTCTTCAGTGCCATTTCCTCTTTCCTGTTTAGCTCCTTCTTCTTCACCATCATTTATCTCTTGTACTTTCAGGTTTTGTCTCTTTGAGGGACCTATTTCCGCTGGTGGAATATTCCACTCATCATCCCAATCTACCATGATATGGCCCATCTCATCCTCGATTAACATGTACTATTTGGGAAACCATTGTTGATCTGGGTCCTTTTTCGCTTATACATACATATGGTGGTGCCCTACCTTAAAGCGTGCAACTACCTTATACGCCTCAACCACCTGTGGTGGTATGGGAGGTGTCCTCTCAATGTTGTTTCTAATGGTTTCTTTATAAATATAAAAGGCAATGTTGTTTTCCATTTGTCACAACTTGTGCATAGTATTCCATAAGTTCTGATATCACGCAACTAGAAATAGCTTATCCTTGACTCCCAAAAGTTGTGTCATATGGATCCCTCCATGTTGATAGTGAAATTAGAATTAAGATCCAGGAATATTGGAACTCAGTACCTTTATCCCACGCCTCTTCACAATCAATCAGGAATTGGTTGAGTAAGAATGTCACCCAGTTCAGCTGGATTCCCTCGACACACCTTTCAACTGCCGCTATGACTATTGCTGGTACTTGGTATTTTATACACTTTCTTAATAGTTTACAAGCTAAGGATTGTGTCATGAACTATATGGTTGGGTCACAGATGCTTGCAACATCTAACCTGCATTGTCCTCAGAATGTATATAAATTCTTCTTCATTCTCTCAGATAGAACCTTTTCGTTCTTTTTGTCAAAGAACAACAATGAGGGGTCCTCCCCTTGCGATGGTAGGCCGATAATGCACATGGTCAAGTATGTATCAATGGATAATATTATATAGAGCCACAAGTATCCCCCATGCATGCAAATTAGCAACATTTTTATGCAATCATTAATCTCTGGGCTCCTCCCAAAGTGTGGTATGTTTAATAGGTTCAGAACACCTACTTTCTGCAACCCCGTAGCCCAAATTTGTGGCTCTATCACTATCATCTGAGTTTTAGAGATAATGTATTTCTTCAAGTACTTTATTGGCACCAACTATAGAAATTTCTTCTCATCCATAATTTGATGGTCGACTTAATTTAAACCTGGTATCAAACCTAACATGTCTTCTTCATAATCACACCCTATGGAATCTCTCACTCCATGAGTGGGTACTTCACGTCTTTCTATAAGTTGACAATTTTTGCATGCAAATTTCTTGGTGGTATGTAATCCTTGGGTAATATCGACGTTGAGTAGGATGCCTCCAGTTTCTCTTCAAACATGGGGGTCGTTGCTTGTTGAATTTGTTGTTTCTTGGGTACTACTATTGAGGTAGATGTTACCTTGGGTGGTGCCATATTCCTATGCAATTGTTCTCTATGCACAACTGGGCTCTGTGAATTGGCTCTAAATCTCATCTCCACAACTTGGATTTTCAACTCGACTCTATATGTGAACTATAACTAATAATAACCTTCCCTCATCGACCCTTCACTTACTTTTATACCTCATCACCATTTGTTAGCTTCCCTTTGCACCTACACTTGCCATCTAATCCACTAGTTCTTTGCATTCAATGCACGCATTAACATTTTGTTAATGCTAAATCATCCATCACATGTTCTTCTATATCTAGCAATGTGTTATGATCTTCATGGTACTTTGCATTTATTTTTACATGTCTCTATCGTTTTGGACTGATGTTTTTGCATAACTGCTTTTTCCCATCATGTTTCCTCATAAATTCTCTTAATTGTTATCTATGAGATCTCTTATCTTTTGCATGATCTCTTCTCTCTGCGTGATCTCTTCTCTTTGCTCAAACTTACATCCTTCATCTGTGCACTCTTCTTCCTACTTCCTTCTATTTTGCAACATTTTCCTATTTTTCCTACTAATCTTAAGTGCTTGGACTCTTCAACTCTCTACTTTTTCTGAACCAGTTTCTTAATTTTTCCTATTTTTTTCTTTCTTTTTCCACTTTTTCTTTCTATAGTACACTATGATGCAATTTCTATGGTACATATCCTATTCAATTCACCTAGTGCATGAAAGGATGGTCATCCTTGTACAGTTTCAACCAACTCTCGTTAACTAGTCCTTCAACGACTTGTCCATCCAACTATTCGGACTGAACAATACTTGATGTAGTCACAAATCTGATTATGTAAGGCCCTATCTAGTGCATCCTAAACTTTCTAGGATGTTGTAAGAACTTAATATCGTAGAGTAGTACTAAATATCTTTTCTGGAACTTCCTCTTCTTGATGTGTCTGTCATGTCATGCTTTTTCACGTGCCTTATGTACTTTCTAATGGAACCCTTCAACAAATCGGTCTTTCTCTAATACCATAATTATGATAATATTTATTCTATTGTGCTAGAATCCATAAGTTCTATCGTCGCAGCAATGTGCAGACTTGGTACAAGAAATTCCATGTAGGGTGTTGACCTATCAACTTCTTGCATGTAGTTCTATAATCCCATAGCATTGCAGAAATCCTTATGTCCTAGTCGTCCCATCCTACATTGCATACCTTTGTCAACACATTCTCCAATATCTTATTGAAGGCCTCCATAGTTTCATTTGATTGAGGGTGATAGAGAGTGCTATTTCAATGTTGAATCTGGAACTCTTCTGTCAGTGCCGCAATTTTCTTGTTCAAAAAGTGAGTTCCATGATCACTCATAATTACTTTAGGACACCCAAACCTTGTAATATGTTCTCAAATAAGAACCTCACAAATGTCTCTGTGCTGCAATATTTAACTATTTCTACCTCTTCCCATCTTGTCAAGTAGTCTATCATGGTAATTATGTACATGACTCCCATTCTCCTCACAGGTGGATTAATTGGTTTGATAAAATCCACTACCCATTTGTCAAATGTCTGCAAGGTGACTTGTGGATTCAAAGGCATCTCATCCCTTCGCGTTGGCCTTCCTACTCTTTGGAAACCATCATAAATCTAATAATATTCCTTAGTGTCCTTATGGAGGGTGGGCCACCATAGACCTGCATGCAATATCTTATGAGTTGTTTCCTTTCCTGCATAATGACCTCTTGCAATTCCATCATGCTCCTCTACTAGGATCATTGGTATTTCATGGTCTAATATGCATCATCGCATTATCCCATATACACCTAACCTATATAGATTT
This sequence comes from Picea glauca, assembly GCA_000966675.3. Lineage (NCBI taxonomy): Eukaryota > Viridiplantae > Streptophyta > Pinopsida > Pinales > Pinaceae > Picea > Picea glauca. The sequence continues at coordinate 68,044 of JZKD02S0836278.1, forward strand.
CTTGTGATCAACTGATAATCCACTGCTTTAAACATTAGTTTCTTCTTTTGTGATACTATCATGTCGGATGGAGAAATTCTTGTACTAAAAAATTTGAAAATTCCTGCAAAGTGGTCATCTACCATTTGAACTAAAAATAATTGCACATGTGGTAAAATATCGCCTAGGTTCCCTGCATATTCTCCCATTAGTATTCGCAACAGATGGTATGGTCCTACATTCAGTTTCCCTGGCTTCACAATAACTTTGAAGTCATACTATTGGAACAACAATAACCATCTGCAGATTCTCCCCCCCAACATTAGCTTGTTCACTAGGTATCTCAATGCAGAGTGGTCTGTATACATATTGAAATGGGACCACAACAAGTAGTGTCTGAACTTTTGCAAGGAATAAACCATGTCCAAGCCTTCCCTTTCTGTCGTCATATAATTCTTATCAACAATCAACAACTTCCTTCTAGTAAAGGAAATTAGATTGGCTAACTCTCCCTCTCCTGGCTAGGATAATACTGCATCGAGCACTATTAATGATGCATCCACATGAACATGAAACTCTTTCTTCCAATCTGGGAACACCAGAATGGGTGAAGTTACTAACTTCTACTTCAGTACGTCTAGACCCTGTTGATAGTCTTCATTCCACCGAAACTTAGATTCTTTCTTTAATAAATTTTCCATCGAAGCTATAATATGAGCACAACCTTTAATAAATTTCCTGTAATATCTTGTATGACCCAACGTTGTTCTCAATTGTCTTACAGATGTAGGTGGTGGAAAATAAACAATCATTGTGATGTTTGTAGGATCAACCAATAAACCTTTCTTTCATACCACATGACCTAACAATATCCTAGACGATGCACATAAAATACACTTCTTAAAATTTAACAATATATGATATCGTCTACATCTATTGAGCATCAAGTGCAAAGTTTCTATGTGGTCTTTTAATAAGATAAACAAAGTCCAATAATCTAAGTACACTTCAAGAAACTTATGAATAAATTCCTTAAAGGTTGCAACAACTACTCTAGAAAACACAATAGGTGCATTCTTTAACCCAAATGACATCTCTGTGTATTGGTAGCTTCCCCATTTTGTCGTAAATCTCATCTTCTGTCTGTCTTCTGGCATAATATTATCTGATGATATCTTGAAAATCCATCAGTGAACGAGTAGGCCTCCTGCCTTCCTATGTTTTCTAACTCATCTTTTGTAAAGGGGGTCATGTAAACATTTATCATCCAATTTCCTTAGGTCTATACAAATTATAATACCCCCTTGTTTTCTTATCTTGAACTACCATTGGGATTATCCATTTGAACCTTGCGACAAGCTCAATGATACCAACTTCTATCATTATGTCAAGCTTTTCTTTCACTTTTTCCTTGTACTTTAGATTCAACCGGTAAGGTATCTGTCTTACTGGCTTAGCATATGGTTTTAATGAGATATTCATCTCACCTAATTCCCCATCTATCTCCTTCATCTCTGAAAAGGTTTTCGAAAATATATCTTGATATTCACATAGTAAGTCTGCAATCTTGTCAACAGTTTCATCATTTCAATAGTCACCAATATTTACGAACTTGGGTTTCTCTTTCGTTCCAATATTCAGTGTGCGCACTCTTAATGGCTTCACATATGCATCATATTTGAGTTCTATACCTTCTACTATACACTCCCTTTCAATCTATGATACTTGCACATTTCTTGGATCTTCTTCCTCTTGATCTTCTTCAGTAACATTATAACATTCCAGTAGTTCATGGTCTGTCACAATTTTTTTTTTTGCACTACACGTAGGTACTATTTTTATTTGATATTCTTCCATAAAAGTCTTACTTCTAATGACTTGCAGATTTTCATCTACTAAGGGTGACCCAACTTCAAAACTAAATGATACCCTGAAATTCTGGGTGAGCTCTTCCCAATCTGTTATCCCTTTGTGCACTTCTAGTTCTAGATACCAGTTCTTGGGAACCATATCAAGTGTATGTATGAACCTATGCATCCATCTTTCTTTGACACATGTATCCAAATTTTCATACATTGCAAAAAATGATTCATCAGATTGCTCATCCATGTATACTTGTGTGTAATTTATTTTATTCCAAATATGATTTGCATTAGCCTTTTATAGTGTTTCCAATCCCTATTCCTTCCTTGTGTGTAGCCCACCATCTCGTTGTGGTTGCTTTCAGTGAAAAATATAATGCCAAAAAGATTTGTTGTTTGGGTATCTGCAACTAAAATTCTCTTACAAAGAAACTTACGTCAGTTAATCCATCAAACCTTGGTGCATCACATACCTCTACTTCGATCCAACACAAAGAGTGAGTAATGCGGGCACATCTTCTGGTCGATACTTCGTGCAATTTGTGTTGTCAATGTTAAATTCCTTCTTTTGAATATGATGAACAAGATATAATGCAATGTGCATCTCCAACTAAGTGTACCATCTACAGTAGGATTAATGCAATCATCCATTCATGCAATCATATTATATAGGTTATCAATTTATTTTATTGTGGGTTCCACATACCTCCTTTCTTCTGTGGGGTCTAATGGTGTAGTGACCTTTAAGACTCCTCCTTTGAAAATCATTTCTCTCTTCTTCAAGTTAATAATCATCTAGTTGTCAAAGATTGAATCCAGTCTAAGAAATTTTAGATATGGGTGATTGTTATCCATGATCTTATTGACCTCAAATTTGGCTACATCATGTACTCCATATATGTTAACAATTAATCCTACTAGTCTCTCGATCGATACTATCTTATGTTGGCTTTCCAACCTCAAATGAACAGTTGACTGAACTAAGTTTGGTTTCCTGATCATTTCCCACATCTGTCTTGGAAGAACATTTACAGTCGATCCTAAGTACAATATGACATTATTCATGTCATACTCTCCTATCCGTGCACTTAATCTGAATTCTCTGTTTTTCCTCTTCTTGTGCAATACTTGGTTCACTGCTCTCTGTGTCATAGGTACCTCTCTATCTTGGGTGCACTAATCGATCGTCCCACACAGTGTGATCAATGTTGGTTCATCCTTCATCAATTCTAAAGGACTCTTTAGAAAATATTTCAAAGTATTTAACTTCTCAACTGACCTTTCTGGAATGGTGTGATCATATACTGACAACATATCATATAATGGTGGAACATTTGACGTTGATGCTATCCATTCTGGTCCTAGTATTTCCTTCCTAGCTTGTTGATATGTCTCTTTCTCTTTGTGTGGGTTTAATTTTGGTGTAGGATGAACTTCTTTCCTTATTCATTTCTCGATCCCCTTTCCTTTTTCTGTCACATATGCTCTAGGTTGCGTTCCTCTACGCGTAACAATTGTTATTCTCGGTTGATCATTGTGTTCCTCAGTTTTTATCATATGCATGTTCTAGTTCTAATTCTGGTTTTGATTAAGGTTCCTTCTTTCCTTCCATTTCTCTATCAGTTGAGGACAATCCTTTGTCACATGGTCCAATGCTTTGTAGTACATGCACGTCAAGCAAGGATTCGAGAAGTCTCTTGCTAAATGTCCTAGTTGATTGAAATTCTAACAAATGATTGGTCATATGATTCGTCTACCTAATCCACCTCACCCTTGACCTCTGTCGAATTCTCCTTGTACACCCTCATTAAATCCTCTTGTGGTATTATACTGTGGAACTCCCCCCTCTATTGTGACATTTTCTTCTTGGATTCTATTCACATCTGAAGTGCACTCTCTCATTGAGTTGAATGCACAACAATCTCTCATTGTGTCCTACAGACTCGCAAAAATTATAGAACAAATTCCTGAGCATACTCTGGGACTTCAGCAATAATGAACAATCCATTGGATGATGTCCCCATGTCTTTCATATTTCACAATACCCTACTCCTCCTTCCAAAGGGTTCGATCCTGTAGCCATATACTGTGCAAATGTTGGGCATTCTTCCTTATGATGGCCTTCTATCTTACTTGTAATACACCAAAATTATTCACGCTTTTCCTTTTCTTTCGTTATTTCTAACAACTAAATCCTTAGCGCAATTGACTATGACTCAACCTGTGCCATCTCCTACGGGAGATGATTCTAACTTCATATTAATTTATAATGCTTCTGGCCGTGACATGAACTTCTGCAATGTCATAGGATAACGAATGTGCGACAACAAACATGCAATAAACAATTCTCTATGTTGTTCATCAGGAATCTGAAATTTTAATCTACCCATCACATCTTTAAACCTTTGATTATAATCCAAAACTATCTCATTTTGTATTTGCCTAATTTATTTCAGCTCTATGATATACTGTGACTCGGATTTCAAATTCAGAAATTCCTTTAACAAGGCTTGTCCAATCTCTTCCAATGTCCTTGATTGTCCCACCGACATAGTGGTCTAATACTTCATGTACCACAATAGTGCACAACCTCTAAACGTCATGGCTAGCTACACGATCTTCCTTTCCTCATCCTAAACATTCTTCATATTCCATATCGTGTCACATGAAAATAGATGTTTCTCTGGGTCTTATGACCCCACTCCATGGAATTCAAGAATTTTTAATGTATGATATATTCCTTTCATTGTATTATGTGTAGTACTTACCTTCGGTGATGTTGAGTGACTCTCGTTTGTTGAGCTACTTCGACTATTCTGACTATTGTTCTAACTTTCTCCACAATCTACAATTTCTCTTGAAAAAGTTATGGTTTCTTGTTTAGATCTTGGTGATGCACAGAAGGTCATGGGTTCAACACATATTCCGATATGTGACGGACTTCCTTCTTTTGTTGGACTACACTAAGGATCCTTTTATTTCTCTTTCCTTTCTCTGTATGGTGTGATTTGAAGTATTGCTCAGGGTCCTCTTTTCTCAAACACTCTGTGTTGCTCTTCTCTCTCAGCCATAGTCTCTTTCTTACTATACCTGAACCTTTTCCCATAGCACAATATTATAATCTCTCCATCTGAGTCACTATCTTCCTCTCTTGACATCTTAATTCCATTCATTCCTTATTCATCCTTTTCATCTCTTTCCACTCTTAGGCCATTTTATGTTAATATTCCAATCCCCCTTTGTGCGTGAAGGCGCTTAGAAATCAGATTCTATCTTCATGACATTCATGTTGCACACCAACATCTTTATCCAGGTAGAAAATGCATTCAAAAATCTTTTTCGTGAACCCTTGAATAAGTCCCTCTCTATGATACTATAAGACTAGGTATAATCTATTACAAACTTTGTAATGTAACCCCCCATTATACTATTCAACCAAAAATCAACTACGCAAGAAACTTTAATACTTACTGTATTCAATTGTCTGATCAGTTTAGGAGTCCAGTTTCTTGGAGCCTCAATTTGATATCTTCCAACATTCTCCAATAGCCTTTCTAACCGTTCAGTCAAAATTATCAGAAATTCACCAAAGAAGATTTCATTAAGATCTGTAAACACATACCTTTGCAACCATTGTTCATCACTAAACCGTGGGTTTCTATTTTGTTCTCAGGGAAAGTGTCATTCCTTCATTCTTAACCATTCTATGATCTCTTCCTTATTCAGCCTCCAAAACATTCCCCTCAATTACAGATCTTGATCTCGACAACATAACCATTTGTTGGCACACAGTGGGAAAACCCTAGGTTCAAAGATAACATACCAACAAAACCCTCAAACACTAGCCTTTTTTGCATCACCTACAAGCAAGTGAAGTCTCACTCGAGGCATATAGAGGGGTTGTAGGAACCAAGTTTCTACAATGATGAGGAAAAGTGAGGCAGTCAACATGTTCTTACTGTTTGTGTTGGTTTCATTACTTAACAATTACTTATCATGCAGCATACCTTGTGTGCAACATTACTTTACTTGTTATGAACTCATTTACTAGTTACTTTAGTGTGCGAAATTATGACAACATATATGAATAACACATTCAAAATACTAAGATTCCATCATCACTATTCAATATCGGTAACATATTCATAATACTAACCATTCTATGTTGTCCATAACACACACATAACATCACATTAAGACACGATAACATGGTTCACCTCAATCTGGGCTACATCCACAACGATTGGCTTCTTATATCATTCATTTATAGTATCCTTAGAAATGCACATTGTTCTTACAAAAGGATGCAATAGTAACCATTACTTAAACCTTCCTATCCATTCTACTATAGTGCAAGCCTTCCTCCTCAGTCATACCTCAAAACTTCTCCCAAAACTGATGAACTCAAGAGAACTTCATGACAAAAATCTCGCTACCAAAATACCTATACCCAAAAACCCATTACCATTTATTTTTTTACAAAAGGGATAAGCCCATTGCAATGTGTAAAAAATGTCCCAAAATCCTAACTAATTTCGGCCTTTTGCGCATTGTCTCTCAAAGATGCTTCAACTTCTTTTCACACGCGCTGCTCCTTAGCCAAAATGTCACACGATCCATTCTTGTGTGATTCTGAAGACTTATCCAAATTTCCTATCCAACAAGAGCCATGAGCTCATGGGGAGTATCCCCAAAGAGAAGAGTGACCCTTTTCCATTGATGTCAAATGGGGAGAGAAAGATCAGGAGCATGATGAAAAGGGGAGTATAAGTGTTGCCATCAATGAAAAATGGGAATAATGTTGAATGGTGTTGTCATTGATGTCAAATTCAGTCATTTATAAACATGAAGAAGTCTCCAAAGTTATTCCTTTATGGCATATCTTTAAGCATGGCCCTCATGGGAAGACACTTTGAAGAATACCACAATAAGCCCCACAGTTGTTTAAAGAAAAAGAGTATGAAGGATATTGCAAATTCATGCAAAAATATCCATGGATTGATATCTCTTGCCAATCCAATTCCAATTGTAGATGGAATGCAACGTGGCCCCTTATGGCTAAGAAGATATTCCCTCTTAAAGATGATCATGTTAATTCCCCCCCAAAAAGTGTTGCAAACAAGAAGTTATAGGTCAGACCTAAAGTTAAGTAAAGGAAGTTCTTGGAAGGGTATAAATACACATTAAGAACCTATTTTTTAATCATTTAATATTGTGATATCTTAGCACAATTTTGGTGGTGAATTTCATAGGGAAGATGAAGTGAAGACGTGCGAAATTTCGAGGGAAGATGAAGTCTTGTGCTGATTTGTTCTAAGGTATGTTATTTGAAAGTCATCTTGGAATTTTTGATATATATATTTTTTCTATAATTATTTAGATAGAGAAACTTGGAGAATGTTGAGAATACATATCAAGGTACTTGTGGTATGAATTTTATCTTCTGGGTCATTTTAATTTTGGAGATACACTCTGTAGAAGATATGGTTTTTGACTAGTCCTGTAACCAGGCTCAAACATGTGTTCCAGGTAAAATAGTCATAAATTATTCATAGAAGATCCAAATTCTATGAGACTAATTGCATTGGAAAGAGTACAATCCATAGTATATTTTATGCAATTTTCAGAATCATATATCAAATATTGAGCGTGTGGAATGTTGTACCATTTTTCTCTCTAGAATAGGCCAAAATTCAAGAAGTTTTTCCATTTTTTCTATAACTGTTTTTCAGGGATGATTCAAGGTGAAAAACTTGGAGGAATCTCAGAGACATTATCAAAGAATATTGGGTACAAGTTTCAAACCTTGATTCATTACAAGTACATATTTATACTTGTTGGAAGTTAGGGTTTGTGACTAATCCAAAAACTAGTCCCAAACAGGCATTCAATATAAATTTAAGAAGTGATGTTGGGGATTATATGTGGACCCATGTGGATGTAGGATTTTTATGTGGAACTATTTTGATGATGGTAATGTATTAGTGACAGTGACAGATTCAATGACAGTGATAGAAGCAATGACATGTTGATTCTCTTATATATATTTGAGGGTGGAAGGAAGGGGCAAGGAAAGGGGGTTGGGGCCTCCTTCCATTTGAAGCTAGAGAATATAGGGATTTGTAGCTTCCTTTAGGTTGGATCCTATAAAACAAGGGGTGGGTGCCTCCTTCCAGTTGGTGTTGCAGAATTTTGGAAGTTGTAGCTTATATTGAATGTAAACTTGTTATTATATAAGAAAAACATTTTGTGGATTTCCATGTAAATCTATTGTGCAATGTGTATTTCTTCTTCTTCTCTTTATTATATATTAGGATGCATTTATCTGATTGAAAAGTTAAATTTTAAAAATTCATAAATTGTACTTGATACTGATTCATCCCCCCTCTCAGTATCAACATACCCACCCTCCTTGACACCCTTATTTGGGATCCATCTCGCTAGATTCCTCTTTTTTCACCGATCATTGTGATACCACTCTCTTGTAATCCCTTTCGTACAAACCCAACAACAATTTTTTTTCCTACTTATCTCCAATATGGACCACACCCACAATCGATACATTGAAAACTACATCAATTCCTTGGACAAGTCCATGACCAACCTTGACAATGGAGTCAAAGAAGCTACTTCAAAAATTTCTTCCCTAAATTTCTAGATCAATAAACTAGATGACTAACTCATTAAAATAGATTACCTCTCAAACCATATGGACTCCCTATCTGTATGGTTGTGTCATTCCAAGGGTCCTATCTCCTATGAAAAAGATTCACACCAAGAGGGCACTAACTCCTCCCAGTCCATGAATTTCATTCTAACCCCCTACGTGTGACCTGCATCTTCCCAAAGTTGAGGTGAATAAATTTGATGGCTCGAAATTCATGAGCAGGGTTAATCAAATGGAACATTATTTATCCTTTCATGGCATCACTGATGACTTGATAAAACTTCCTATTAATGTCTTTTATTTGGATCTTGAATGATGGAAATGGTGGCATTGGCATAAAAATTCACACCAAGGGTATATTTCTCGGGTCCAATTTGTTGTAGACCTTTATGAATGATTTGACATAAACACACATCATTTAGGTCATTTGATGAGTTTTAAATAGTCCTAAGTCTGGTATAGTGGAAGAATACATAATTTATTTTGAGCAACTAGCTTTATTAACTGAAAGCATGTTTGACACCTTCTTCCATGAATTCTTTATTCGTGACCTTAAGGATGACATCCAAGCTCATGTCCTTGTGGCTCACCCCCAAACCTGACTTGCAACTACTCACCAAGCCAAGGAATCACAATATGTAGTCTCTTCTCAAATCAGAAATCGATCCTTTGTTCCCCATTCTCGGCCCACTAATCTAGACACTCCTTCCCCTCCTCTTAAGATCCATAAATGGTTGAACTCCAACTTAAGGGTATTTGCTATAACTTTGATGAAAAATATTCTTCGGGGCACAAATGTAAGGAGAAATATATTTTTATGGCCATTTATGAGGACATTTATGAAGAAGACAGTGATGTTTCCTCTTCTGAAGAGATTCCCCAGAACGATTGTCATAACATTCCCTTCGATCCACTAGAAGCTGAACCACTTATCTCTTTTGATTATTTCATTGGTATCTATGCTCCCCAAACCCTTAAGTTAATTGGCTATGTCAAGTGTTGAAAATTCATTATCCTTGTTGAGAGTGGAAACAACCATAATTTTGTTCATCACTGAATTAATCAAGAGACCTTTTTATATATATGTGTAGTCAATAACTTCCAAATCATGATTGATAATGGTGGTTACATGAAATGTGGGGGTTGTTGTGAAAATGTGTTCTTGCAAATTGGTCATTATAACCTAAAATCCCACATGTTTTCTATTAACATGGGTGGTTGCGACATTGTTCTGGGTTTTGAATGGTTATGCACACTAGGCCCCATCACCTTGGAATTCAAGGAATTAACCATGAGTTTCCAATAGGATGGACAATAGTACCAGTTCCTGTTGGACATATTGTCATTGATGTCAACAATCGATGTCACTATGATGTGATTATTTGTTGTTATGTTGAATTTTCATTGTGATTTATCATAGATGAAATTGTCATTGATGTCAATAGTATATCAATTAGCAGAGAATGTCAAATAGTATGCAGAGATCAAAGCTCAAAACGAAAATCACATTTAAAGTATGCAAAGGATGAAAATGTCAAACAATATGATAGTATGTCAAAGATTAAAGCTCAGGAGAGTTAGCGAATGAAGATCAAAGCTCAGAAGGAAGAGCGCATTGTAGAAAATTTCATTGAGATCGATGAAAAAACTAAGAAGTTGATCGATGCACAAGAAAATGTGAGAAGCTACGACAACCGTCCGATCAGGAAATTGATGGTGTTGATCATCTCATATAATGAACGTCGATCATATGAGTGACCATGGGCTTGAGGACCATTGGGGGATTGGTTAATGATCATATCAAGTTGTGACCATCAGATCTGCAAGCAAGATCAATGACAGGGATGAATTGTGGAGAGAGAAAGGAGAATTAAACAACTCGCTAGTTCCAATGCCGCAATTGGTATAGATTGTTAGATCTCATAAACTTAAATACCGACAATTGTGGTTGATCCAAAAAATGATCAGATTAAGTCAGATTGAGTCCTAGCCGTCGGATGTGCAATCGCCAAATCAACGACAGGGATAGATTGCAGAGATTGAAAGGAGTATTAAACATCATTCTATTTCCAATCCCGCAATTAGCCAGGACCATCAAATCGTATAGGTTCAAATATTGATGATTTTGGTCAACTCACCAACAAACACACAACATCAAATTGTGGAGCTTGGGTGACAAATTAAATCTCTCGCAAGTTGTGGTTCCACAATCATCCTTGATCGTGGATTTGCTTCGAGAGTCTTCATAACTGTTGGATCACTTTAAAGTGGAAGGATAGGATAAGTGGGGAAAAAAGGGTTGATAATTCGAATACTCGAATACCCGACAACCATTGGATCATTCTAAAGTGGAAGAATAGGATAAGCTAGAAGAAGAGCTGTTGGATTTAATCCAAGGCAAAATAGCATCACAGAAAAATCGAGCCATCGATCTAAGATCAATCCCGAATGCCGAAGTCCCGAAGTGGACATGAGTCGTTCAATCTGAAGAACACTTCAGGATCATTCTCAACCATTGATGTAGTACAGTGGAAGGATAACATAAGTATCTCGGCTCGTTCCATGTCAACAAATGATGTCAGTAAGTTACGTCACTCTGGGAGATTTACTCAGGATTTTCACCACCAAAGAATAGCCTAAGTCCCGAAGTCCCGAATGTCAAAGTCCCAAAGTGGACATGGGTCGTCCAATTTGAAAGATCACTTCGGGTGTATTATCAACCGTTGATCAAAATATAGTGGAAGGATAGCGTAATTAAAATAGATGAAGTGCCGAAGTAAATGGTGGCCATCCATCTCAATGCTCGATTAAGTCCTAGCTGTCGGATTAAGAAATGAAAGGGTAAGTGTAAGGATTGAATATGATCATTGATCTGGTTCCGCAAAATAAACATGAACCATCTGATCTAGTCGGCAAAATCATATTCAGAATATTTGAAAGGATGAAGTCCCAAAGTCCCATAGGGAAAAGTCCCGAAGTCTCGACAGTCATCCATCTCATCGAGAGATTAAATCATGACTGTTGATTTTGATAAGTGCTCAAGCACTTGTTTGGCCTAGTGTTTGGTCACCATCATTAGTGATATGGAATAGAGAAATAAGGGTAAAATGAACGCAATGCTTAAATTGATAATCTTGTGGTTCTACTTCTGTGATCATATGAAAATGGTTTGAAGGAAGCGCCTCATACAGATTCAATTCGATAGAGAGTTAACACTAGAACATTACAGAGAATCGATAACAGATCAAATATGATCTGTTGATGAATAGAGAATGAAGTAGAAGGATGAGAATGATATGATGAGTCGATCCATGTCTGTGATCAACTCATGAAGACAAAAGAACAGAAACACAATCATGATTAAAATAGAGTTAATTCATGAGCATTATGAATAAAGGATAAAAGGAAAAATGATATTAATTACAGATTAAATTTATCATTTTAAATGAAAAGGTACAATGGTTCAAATATCAAAAGACACAACGATTCAAATTCACACCATTTGGAAGACTATATAAACAAGAAGGAATGGTGAGAAGAAGAGTAGTTGAATTTGTTGAAGCATATATATATATATATATATATATATATATATATATATATATATATATATATATATATATATATATATATATA
>JZKD02S0836278.1:86972-106348 GCA_000966675.3 Picea glauca
GGATTACCCAAATCTATAAATAAATCAGTCACCATGGTTGTGTTTGATATCCTTTCCAAATATGCCCATTTCTATGCCCTCTAACACCCATTCAAAGCCTCCATAGTGGTTCAAGCTTTAATGGACAATACATTCAAGATCCATGGAATGCCCCACTCTATAGTCTCCAACTGTGATCCCACTTTCACAAGAAACTTCTGGAAATAATTGTTCAAACTCCACGACACCCAATTGTATCTCAAAAATTCCTATCATCCCCATACTAATCATCAAACCAAAGCTATCAACAAGTGATTGGAATCATATTTGTGGTTCTTCATGTCTAAACGAAAATCTCAATGGGCCCAGTGGTTACCACTAGTTGAATGTTGGTACAATACATCTTACCATGGTGTTGCTTTCATGAATCCATTTGAGGCGGTCTATGGTCAAAATCCCCCCTTTGTATTATCTTATAATCCCAGTGTTGTTAAAAAATGTTTCCCCTGCAAACATGTGAAACCTCCCTTGGATTAAAAACCCCTATACCAGGACAAAAACACTACAAGTAGACACTAACATTCCTTTGATTGCCACACTTCATAAATGCTCACAAATGGGTCAGATTGTCCAATAAAAAAGTGTGTTTTGACCTAGAAGTTATGGGTTTCCTCCTCCCATATGAATTAGGGGTGATGAACAACTTTTTTAATGGTGTCAAGGGGTGGAAACACCTCACAAAGTGAATGTGACACTTGGGAAGGTGCATATGACACTTGAAACAATGCATGCGACACTTACTGAGGTGAATACATCACTTTGTGACATTTGCAACCTTAGGGTGTGTAACTCAAGTGTGACATTTTGATGTGTCAGAGATGCCCCCTAAAGTGTGAGGTGAGAAGAGAAACTGATGGCCGAAAAAATTTACAAATTATTCAATGCAAGGGTGTTGGCGTGGGAGAACCTGACAGAAGCTGCAAACAATCATCAGTATTAATATATGTTCCATTTCTGAGGTAGGAATACCTATGCTCAGAATATGAGATGGATCAAAACATGACCATTGACCAATACCCTACAGATCCATGAGAATAATGACTAAGGATATGGCCGACAGAGCTACAATGTGGATCCATAGCTACAGGACATGAACTGATCACAACCACGAAAAATATACCCTGGAGCTACGAGATGAAAAAACATAGCCACAAATAAACACAATGTGGATCTATGTGACAATATATATAGCAGTAAGATTTCCAGCATGGTGAATATGCTGAAATATTTTACATGCTCAAATGATATCCATTCTAGCTTGGGAAAAGAAGATAACATAGTGAGAGCCCAACCCATGGTCTTTGTCTCAATCCCGATGTGGTAAAAATCTAGTCACGTGAATAGATAATTTGATGTCAACCATGGTAGAAACCACTTGATTATCGACCATTGATGTAAATCATTAACAAGTGTAAGGTAAATCGCTAATGATTTCAATGAATCCCAAGGTACCCTAGTACATTCCAACAAATGTGAATAAATGCGTTGAGGTCGAACATTCGTGGAATCATTTGATCAGAGGTCAATTATGTAAACCTATTATCAGAAGCGAGGAGGCATGCCATTGAGGCATGCAAGTCCCAAGGTACTAACTGGTTTCTAAGTCTAATTTTTGGATGATGTGCTGAAGTCGAAATGAATAGACTCATTGAAGGAGGGACTTGATGTATCCCTCATCATCGACATGAAACTAACAGAGGAAAGTGATGTAATATGGTGAATCGAATGAGTATGGATTGACACAGGAAATAGAAACTGGTAATACTAGATATGGATGGTTTGAAGTGAAACTTCCCTTGAACATGATGAAGCATGACAACTGACCTGGTAGAATTGAATCGATGAGTACCAAGAACACAATGTGATGAAAAATAAGAGCATCCTTCGACTGGAATGAAAAATTATTGCGACACATGGAACTGGTATGAATCATAGACAATAAAATTACCCAACTGTGAGACGAGACACAAACAAGTTCCATGTTCAAGGGTGACAACAACTGCCATAAAGGATTTCAAAAAACATGACCCAATTCCTTCAATTTCCCCCCCATCCAAATAGATGAGTACCCCTTTATTTTTTAACGAGCTTGAGGAGGATAATAGATTCTTGGTATAGCTCATCCATTGGATGAGTCCCTCAACATATGTTTAACGAACCTAAAGAATGAGGTGTTTAGTCCCAGTTGGGTCCTGGAGATTGGACTTACATAGGTCCTTCTATGCATAGTTTCACGAACCCAAAGAAAGTAAAATTGGTGTTTGTTCATGTTTAGAGAGTTTGAAAAGAACTTAAAGGTGACTCCATGGATGAATTTTTCATAAATTTAGTCTCCCAAGACCAAAAAAGGTATACAAAAATACATGGGACAACTCTTCTAATCATGCCTGATTAGAGTAGTCATTTTTCATAATTAGTCTTGTGAGGATGAAAAAGAGATAAACTACCACTCGAAATATTCCCTTTCAAACCTTTTAATGAGTGTGAAAGGAATCAATATCACTTGACAATATTTTCATATTTAGGGAGTCTTAAAAGAGATTAAAGGAAACTCCAAATATTTCCTTTTTCATATAGCTTTTACGAGTCCGAAAAAGAGATAAAAGTGTACTCGGTAAACTATTCTCATATTTTAACAAGAATGAGAAAGAAAAAAGACTGAGCTCGATAACCTATTCTCATGTATTTATGAGCATGATAAATAACAAAGAATAAGCTCGTTCTAGAAAAACTACTACGTTACGATGGGAATGACCCCCAAGGGAGGATCACTCCTAGCAGCATGTCTATCCAGAGGTAATTTTCCCCCATCTTGCATGATAAAATCTAGTGGTATCACTCCAGCATGATTTCCATAGGTTGGAGACCTACTCGCCAAGCATTGTTTCCTCCAATGACTCTTCTTCTTTCCTTGTTTAGGAATTTAGTTACTAATATGAAAATTTTTACTAGATGAAGGGAATGAAGGTTCAAGTACTTGATATAGAGTGGGACTCGATGGTAATGAAGGGGGTTTGTTTAATTTTTTATCGATCTTGACAGAGACAATGAAATATGCTCGTTGAGACTAGGTACTACCAAAGGATTAAATAATTCTAAGGATTATCGCACTTGATTCAAAATCATGTTTAACGTGGCAACCTATGGGGTGGGAGGAGAAGGAAAAGTAAAAACCCCCATAAGCAAGGAATCCTTAAGGAAACCTACTATGACACTCTCAAAACCATTATGTCCTAGAAAATGGATATTATTCACTACAACATTGTGGAGATCTGGAGTTGTATACTCAAGTTGGTCAACAATTGTAATTTTTCCTTGATGGGGAAATCGTAATATATGAAACACCAAAGATGTGACGAAAATCATCACATAGAACCAACTACAACCAAGTAAAAAATTGTAATCCAGGGGTGCATCAACCACTTTGATATTGACCGAAATGTTTTTACCCTTCAACGTCACAATGAAATATTGCAAGAGTCTGAGGTTGGAAACCACATCCATCAAACACTTTTAGGGTGGTAGGAGACTGGCTAAGTGTAGGAGAACCAAGGGCTCTCCAATAAGGAAAAGATATGACACAAGTGGAGGCTCCCTCATCCAAAACAGTGTGATGGATGTTCTTTCCACCAACCAAAACTTGAATTTGGAATGCTAAGTGGTAGGAGACTCTCTCCTTAAAATAATCTAGATTAAACTTAATCAGGTTTGACTCCTCGAGATCCATAGCTCCAATGGTTGACAACAGGGTTCTATGTTGACTTGGATAGTGCTATAGAACTTAGAGGGATAACATAGCACAAGGAGCTTGTGCCAAATATTCAACGATGTTGTAGTTTTGGGCAGTGTGAGAATTAGGATTAAATGTCACTTTTCAAATTACACTCTTGGGCAGGCACAACGTTGCGTCAGAAATTGGCTTCTCAATATGAAGAGGATTGGAATATGGAGGAGGAGTAGAACTAGAGGGTTAATCGACATACTTCCCTTTAGTATAATCACCTAGAGGAGTTTTATAGGTATTTTATTGAGTCATGACATTAACTGTCTTAAACATGTATGCCTCAGAGGCACTCGTGGAAGCATCCCCATGGTGGAATGGCCTGCATTTCCCCCTTGCGTAGGGGAAGGATTTTACGCAACCAAATGTTGCTACTGAACTACTTGGGAAGTACCCTTCAGATAATTAGTGACAACCTCACAAGGAGGGAAATATTTCATGTAGTGGTCTTCTCACAAATCATACAAGGATATTTAGGCTTCCTTGTAGAGGACACATGGCAAGCGATTGGAATTTCACTGACTTGCACATTGGAGGAGTCAAGTTGTGAAGTTGATCTGAGCCGTTGATTGCAAGGGAATTGAGGATCGTAGATCTAGTCTAGATGAATTCATCGATTCAGAGATCGTGACATGGAGAGTCAAGATGCCTCATCATAGGAGTCATGAAGTCACGAATCACAAAGTGCACGTTTGATTAGCGAGTGATCATAGCTTGTGGCCACATCGTTGAGAGTTGGAGGAAGGAATTAGTGTAGCCGAGCTGCATTTCATATATCGTGACATGGAGAGTCAAGACGCCTCATCACAGGAGTCCCAAAGTCGTGAATCACGAAGCACCTTCTGAATAGGCGTTTGGTCACCGCTAGTGGTCATGTGAAGGTAGGAGCTTGCAAGGTGCTAGGCTCCATTTTGGATACCGAAAGTTGAAGGCATCAAGGAGACTCACAGGAGAATCCCCGAAACATGAAGTGGCAAAGCGACTTTTGATTAGGCATGTGGTCACAGCCAGTGGTCACTTGGAGATAGATCTTACGCTTGGTGCCAATTCACATGGGGGTAGTTTACGATGAACCATTGATCTATGTTTTTGCCTTTCAGCAAGATCTCAACCATTCAAAGTCTCCAACAGCTGAAGAAGACATAATTGATTGGTTGTAACTGCCAGAATGCAGTGATGAAATCAGCCAGAATTCATAGAATCTCATAGTGATCGCTAGAGGAGATGAAGAGTCTCAAGGCAAATACCAGTGGAATGAATATTGTTCATAGAGGCGATTGACAGATGGAAAAATGTTGAATTCTGTAACTACAACAGAGAGGATAAGCTTGACTATGATAGAGAATATGAAGAGGCTCAACTGCCAGAGAGGCTAAGGAACCTCAACATAATAGCCATGAATGAAGAGAAAACTCAGTGTAACCTCTAGAGGGGACAAAGAGTTAGTTGTATGATCTGGCAGAGGAATGGGCATTATAAATATATGAAGAAAAAAGAAGTGGAGGTTTCTTCTAAAGAGAGTAATTTCACATGGGAAATAACATGTTGTGACACGATATCAGAGACAGTGATAGAAATCCAAGGTGTGCATGAAGAGGCAGAGAAGAAGATCATAAAGTTGAAGAATATGCGAGCATAGAGACACTAATGCAGGCAGAGTAGAGTAGTGTAGTAGAACAATGATGAGGTTGGTAAGCCATTGATAACTATTGTATCACTGTAATAAATTCACAGAAAGAAAATATTTATATTTAAGGATGGTAGGGAGGTGCTAGGGAGGATAGGTGTCCTCAGAGTTTCAAGTGGGTGCTTGAACATAGGGAGTTGTAGCTTCCATCTGGCTGCAGCCAGAAAAACTAAGGTGGCAGGGTGGTGCAAGGGAGAACCATTGTTCTCTATTATACAGGTTAGTGCATGTGTGACTGGAAGATGGTGCTTCCATCCAGTTGGTGTTGGAATAGTGAGGGAGTTGGTGCTTCCATCCAGTTGGTGTTGGAACAGTGAGGGAGTTGGTGCTTCCTTCTAGTGGGTGCTAGAGAAACTAGAGAGTTGGTGCTCTTAGCAAGTAGAATCTTACAAAACAGAGGTGTTAGCCTTACAATGAGTTGGTGCTCATAAGAATTATAATGTAAAGAATATAAAGATTACTTATCATATCAAGAAGAAGAGGTTTTTCCCTTTATGGGTTTCCTCAAGAAATATATGTCTCTGTGTATTCTTTATGATTGATCATTGTATATCTATGCATGTTAAGTTATCAACAACACATTAAATAATAATCTAGAAAGAATAGAGAATCACAGGAAAATTTTCAAGCTTATATATATAACTAATTCACCCCCCCTCTTAGTTATATTTCCAACAATTGGTATCAGAGTCGGTGCCTTTGATCAAATGTAGATCCATAATCTTGAACATGACTAGTCATGATGGAGGTTCAACTAATAGACCCCCTTTGTTTGATGGAACAAACTATTCCTTCTGGAAAATAAGGATGAGAACATATTTAATGTCCTTGGGTGCTGATGTTTGGGATGTCGTTGAAACGGGATATGGGAAGCCTGTAGTCTTGGCCTCAAAGGATGATAAGATGGAGTTTAGATTTAATGCAAAAGCAATGAATGCCATCCTCAGTGGACTTTCTAAATCCGAATTTGTCAAATTCATGCATTGTGATTCAACAAAAGTTATGTGGGACAAACTGATAACTAGTTATGAAGGTGATGAAAAGGTAAAAGATGCAAAACTTCAGACTCACAGACTAAAGTTTGAGCAACTAAATATGGATGAAGATGAAACTATCAGTAAGTACTTTTTACGTATAGAAGGACTGGTCAACACTATGAAAGGTCTAGGAGAAATGATATTTGATCCCTTTCTAATCCATAAAATATTAAGATCTCTTCCTGATAGATTTAATTCAAAGGTCTCTACTATAGAGGAAATAGCTGATCTCAAAACATTGACAATATATCAACTTCTTGGAACCTTAACTGCCTATGAAATGAGAATCACCAAAGGTAAATCCACTACAAGAGAGGCATATTTTAAAGTAGAGAAAGACACAGACTCCAAGATAGATGAGTTTGAAGAAAATTTTGTGAGAAGACTGAAGAAGCAATCAGACAAATACAAGGGTAAATTGCCTTTCAAATGTTTCAACTGTAGTAAGATAGGTCACTTTGCAAATAAGTGTCCTCACAAAAGAAAGGATAAGACATATGATGATAAGGAGAAGAAAAAACATGGAAAGGTCTATAAAAAGAATAATTTTAAGAAGAAAAGTCTTTGTGTAAATGATGATGATGATCCTTCAAATGATGAAGACAATGACTCTTCTATTGAAGATAAACTAAATAATATCATGCTAATAGCTTTAGAATATATAAACACTAAAGATACATGAAGTGAGTTCATTGATTGTGAAGCAGTAATAGATCTTGAAGGAGAACTTGTCAGTTCCATGGAAGAGATTGAGAGACTCAGAGAAAAGAAAAGAAAACAAAAACATTTACTCCTCAGGTATGAGAAAACATGCAATGAGCCATCTGAAGAAATTTCTATGTTGAAATTTAAGTTAGAATAAGCTAAGAGGATTGAGGAAATCCTCACACAACAATTGAAGGAAGCCAAAACAAAAGGTGAAAAATTGGAAGCACAAGTAGTGTCTGTCAGAAAAGATCTAGAGAAATTCCAGGCCTTATATCATCCAAATCTGACAAGTATTAAGGCATCAGAAGGATTAACCTCCATTCTGAATCAACAAAGGAATCCAAAGTTGAAAACTAGATTGGGTTATGAAGAGGGATCAAATAGTGATCATCCAAGCAACAAAGAATCCATCAAGTTTGTCAAATCTACAACCATTGACAACAACAAACCTGTAGAAACAAAGGAAGATAATCAACCAACAAAAAGGAGTGAAGAAAAAATTACCAGAACTGAATCGGTAGAACAAAGAAATGTTACACCCTCTTCTCAAGGAAATCATCAACATGGAAGAAATTGACCTGCTCAAAGAAGGCAACCATTTCCCAGGTACAAATATTTTTTCTATGGATATTGTTTTTATTGCTCTAACTTTGGCCACAAAGTTGTAAGTTGTTCTTTAAGACTTAGATAAGAATGATCAAGACAACCAAGGAATAAATACCTACCACAACAAAGAATGAGACAACCAAGTAACAAACAACCACGGACTGCAAATCATGCGATGGCTAGGAGAAGGACACAGATTAAGCATAACAATCATTATGATCCTTTATTCAATGAACCAGAATGTTACATCTTCCATAATTATGGACATAAAGTTGTAGACTGTCACTTAAAGAACTATAAGCCAGATTGAAATCACAGAGCTAAAAAGGTCAAGGTTTGGAAAAAGAATGAAGATAACAAGTGTGGATTAGTGTTTTTAACTCAAAGACAAAAATACTCCTAGTATATTGACAACGGATGCTCTAGGCATATGACATGTGACAAGAGTAAGTTCCTATCAGGAAGTGTGACCTTTAGAAATGATGCTCCAGGAAAGATCAAAGGTAAAGGTCTAGTAAGCTTAAGTAATGGAAGAAGCAAAGCTCAAGATGTGTTATTTGTTGATGGTTTAAAGCATAATCTTCTTAGTCCCAGTCAGATATGTGACAGAGGATGTGAAGTCACTTTCACTGCCAAGAATTGTAAAATAAAGATAGTAAACATAGGAGAGCTGCTTGCAAAAGGGGTTAGAACCAAAAACAATGTATATGTACTGAAGGAAGATAAGGAGAAATGTCATTTAATCAAAATTGATGAAAGTTGGTTATGGAACAGAAGGCTTGGACACATGAATTTTGATCATATTGTCTAACTGAATAATGAGGGTGTTGTGAAAGACCTTCCAAAATTATCTAATCCTAATAAATCTATATGTGAGTCCTGCCAAATGGGGAATCTAACTCATGCTCAATTCAAATCGAAGAGCTTCACATCTTTAGAGAAACCACTTCAACTTGTTCATATAGATCTATGTGGCCCAACATGAAAATAAGGAACTGGAGGAGAACATTACTTCATGCTAGTCATTGATGAATTATCTAGACGTATGTGGTTTGCCTTTATGAGAGACAAATCTGATGCATTTGAGAAGTTCAAAACATTTAAGGCATTAACCAAGAATCATACATGAATAAAGTTGAAGGAAATTCACTCAAATAGAGGAGGATAATTTTTGTCAAGAGATTTCAAAGAATTCTGTGATAGACATGGAATTAAAAGAGAATATACTGTTCCAGGTACTCCTAAACAAAATGGAGTTGTAGAGTAGAAAAATAGATCAGTTTAGCAGACAGAAAGGTCCATGATGAATGAAAGAGACATTTCACAAACTTTTTGGATGGAGGTTGTTCACACAGTTGTTTATATTCTGAACAAAGCACATCTAAGGCCAAACAGTGATAAAACTTCACATGAGATGTGGTTTGGTCGACTTGCATCCATTAAGAATTTCAAAGTATATGGAAGTAAATTCTACATCAAGAATAATGATGATCATTTGGGGAAATTTGATAGTATATCTGATGGAGGTATCTTCTTAGGATATGCAATGAACAATAAAGGTTACAGATGCTTTAACAAAAGATTGCATAAATTAGTAGACTGTATTGATGTTTGAATTGATGAAGAAGCTCTTGTAAAAGATCAATAAAAAATAAGCACCAAGTCAGATGAAGAAGAGGATAATGATAATGAATATGAAGAACAAAAAATATCAAAGTCACAAGAAGAGGATGAATCAGGTGGAGAAGAGACGCCCAAACAAGAAGAGTCAGGACAACAATCAACATCAAATCCTTCCTCTAGAATTCCTCAAAAGAATCATCT
The DNA here is from genome assembly GCA_000966675.3 of Picea glauca. NCBI lineage: Eukaryota > Viridiplantae > Streptophyta > Pinopsida > Pinales > Pinaceae > Picea > Picea glauca. Next base: position 96,655 of record JZKD02S0836278.1, read on the forward strand.
TGAAAGTCAGATATTTGGGGAAAAATAAAAAGGTGTACAAACCAAGAGAAGGATAATTAAAGACACCGAGCAATTACATATAGCCTTCATATCCTTGATGAAACCCAAGAACCTTGATGAAGCCAGTAAAGACGTAAATTGGGTAAAATCAATGAATGAAGAACTAGATCAAATTGAAAAGAATGACACTTGGGAACTCATTCCTAGGGTAGCAAATAAAAATGTAATAGGCCCCAAATGGGTCTACAAAAATAAGATGAATGAGAAAGGAAATATTGTAAGAAATAAGGCTAGATTGGTCTACAAAGGATATGCTCAAATAGAAGGACTGGACTTTGATGAAACATTTGCGCCCGTAGAAAGATTAGAAGCTATTAGAATGTTTATTTCCTATGCTTTCCATAAATAGTTTAAAGTCTATCAAATGGATGTCAAGTCAACTTTTCTAAATGGATATTTAAATGAAGAAGTCTATATGGAACAACTAGAGGGTTTCCAACTGTCAGATAACCCTGACCTTGTTTGCAAAATGAATAAATCTTTATATGGGTTGAAACAAGCCCCTCGTGCCTGGTATCACAGACTAGATACATATCTACAAGACAAAGGGTTCAAGAGAGGAACAATTGACAACAATCTATATATCAAAACATAAGGTAATGATCTGCTCATTGTGGTGGTTTATGTCAATGACATCATCTTCGGTAGTAATAATGATTCATTGGTAAAATGGTTTTCTTATGCCATGCAGTCTGAATTTGAGATGTCTATGATAGGGGAACTATCATTTTTTCTTGGCCTACAAATTACTCATAGGTCTGAAGGAATATTTATTTCTCAAGAAAAATATCTAAGTGAAATGTTGAAAAGGTTTCAAATGGAAGATTCTAAACCTATGAGCACACCTATGGTCACTGATGTAATTTAAGAAAGGATGATGATTCACCTGATGTTGATCAGAGTTCATATAGGTCTATGATAGATAGCCTATTGTATATCACAACATCCCGTCCAGACATAATGCATGTTGTTGGAATGGTATGAAGGTATCAGACCACACCTAAACATAGTCATTTTTTAGCTGTCAAACGAATATTCAGATACTTGAAAGGAACAATGGACTATGGCCTATGGTATCCTAGGACTCAGAATTTTCAACTATCAATCTATTCAGATGTTGATTGGGCTAACTGCATGAATGAAAGGAAAATCATGAGTGGAGGTGAGTTCTTCTTAGGAGATTCCCTTGTATCATGGTTGAGAAAGAAGCAAGGTTCCATTTCCTTATCAAACAAATGCGTTGAATACCTTGCAGCTTTAACATGCTACACCCAACTATTGTGGATGATTCATACACTTGCAGACTTAGAAGTAAAATGTACTACACCGATGCCAATTCACTGTGATAATACCAGTGCAATTAGTCTGTCAAAGAACCCTGTGTTTCACTCTAAGACCAAGCATATTCCCATCGAGTATCACTTCTTGAGGGAACAGGCGACCAACACTATTATTTCTTTGCATTATATTCTTTCCAAATATCATATTGTTGATATCTTCACTAAATTTCTTGCAAAAGCTCAGTTTGAGTATCTATGCGAGAAGTTGGGCGTGAACCCATTATCAACCTAAGAGACTCCATCCTATCAGGGGGATTTTGTGTTGGTTGTATATTTGATACCTCCGAAAATTCCTGCAACAACTCAGGGGGAGCATGTTTACTTTGAAATTGATGTCAAAGGGGGGGAAAAGGAGTGGTCTAGATGCTACATTCTAGCACATCCCTTGAAAGTTGCCATCAATGCCAAAGGGGGGTATTGTTGGAATATTTACAGTTGGGAGTGCGCTTGTCATTGATGGAAAGAACATAAATGGTAGGAGATCACTTGGAAGTCATCGTAAGTCTAGACAGGAGGAGCGTGCAGATGGAGAACAGATCTTGGGCGTTAGATCTGAGTGTGGGGATTGACCATCGTTGGATCCAAGAGAACCTGTATGACCTTTAAGTGCAAGGTGAAGAAGGCTTACAAAGTCCTGGAAGCAGAAGGACTATCCATTTAGGCAGTACATGTGGCTAAATATCAACATTTCACTGACTGAAAGGTCAAAGGAAGGAGGTTCTATAACCTCTCTAACTCGTGATATGCAAAATCACGATATGATATGAGTCGTTGGATCGAGGACTAATCTGGGCTGTTAGATCCAGGAGGTGAATGTGGTAGACCACGTCAGCAAGGACAGGTGGTAGACTACATCAACAAGGACACATGGCACAATCATACAAGGACAAGTGTCAAGATGATTTGACATTTCAAGTACGTGAATATTACGAATCTGAGTGACACGTTGCAACCACTCGGCTCATTACATGTCATCGAGTGACGCAAGAGTGACATCACTCCAGGAGTTTTTCTTTGAGAGTTTTACCATAAACACTCCCCCCAAAGTCTCGAAGACTGAAGTCCTGAAGCAGAGGATAGTCGTCAGATCACTGAGAAATCTTAACCGTTGATTTGATATGAATCCATTTAAGAGTTTCGTAGATCACGAATTCCAGAGGAAGGAGTTGTGAGAACTCACCATATGGAAGGTCGTAAAATGATCCTAGATGTTGGAGTCAGAGGACATGTGGCAAGCGATTGGAATTTCACTGACTTGCACATTGGAGGAGTCAGAGGAGCGTGGTGCGAAAACTCATGAAACACAAATTTGATCTGAGTCATTGATTGCAAGGGAATTGAGGACCATAGATCTGGTCTAGAGGAATTCATTGATTCATAGATTGTGACATGGAGAGTCAACACGCCTCATCACAGGAGTCCTGAAGTCGCGAATCTTAAAGTGCTTGTTTGATTAGCGAGTGGTCATAGCTTGTGGTCACATCATCGAGAGTTGGAGGTGTTGTTCCTGAGTCTACACTTAAGGATATAAAGTGTAGAGTCTAAGCATCTAAAAAGAGTGGAAGAAAAGGAAGGGGAAGAAACAGATTCTGGGGATGAAGCTATGGCCGATCTCTGAGTTGTCTTTGTCTAGCTTCAAAATATTCTTGAATGATGATATCCCACTCGATGGTGGCCCATGAACGTTTGAGCTCTGTTTGGGTAGTGGCAGCTTTAAGTATGGTATCGAAAAGATTCAAAGCGATGTTGGTTTGATCCGATAGACCGGGTTCGATCTTGGGTTGTCTTACGATGGGTACAGTCATGGGGAGAACAGAGCTTTAAAATAAGGTTGATGTTTTAAAGTTCTTATATCAACTTTATATTATATGGGGAAAATTCAGTGAAGCCAATCGAAGGGTTTAACAAAATAGAAGGTCGTTTTCCGTAACTGAGCTTAAAATCTTGAAACCGAGTGTGAAAACGTAGAGCTATCAACAATGTGTGGCATCAATTTCAGAGGAATCCTACACTGTGGTAGAAGAAGAAAGGACAAGAATACCTTGATGAAAGCATATAATGTAGAGATCTAAATAATTCACAGGTCTTGTACCTACTAGTAGCCGATATAGAGAAAAAATTGTAAATAACTAGATACCTATATCCTAATCACCATAGTAGAAGTTATACTAAATTGCAACTAAAACATTCATCAAAGACATATATGTAAAAAATGACATGAAGCATGAAATACAGAGGAAAAACGCATCACTCAATCTTGACGGAATATAGAGTCTTCAATTTGCTTTGTATTGATCTTGGCTAAAAGAACTTCCTCTATTACAATCTACCACTGGAAAAAAGCCTTTCCTATTACAATCTTTCCTTTATTTACACAAACTTTTGAACATCTAGAATTTCCATCATTCTGGAAAACTGTCAGTTACAAATGGAAAATTGGAGCATTTCATCTCCTCGTCTTTGTCTTCCATTGTACGGGTGGAGAACCTTCCTTTCTCTTCCCTTTCGGCTCTAGAAATAGAACAGGTTGACATCTGTCATTATTTAGCACCAGAAACCAACCCGTTTCATGCTCGCTCCAAATGGCACACCTCTCCACCAACTGGGCTATCAACCTGGAAGGCTCTGCTTGGTTTCTTGTTTCAAAGGTGTAACAACTCTTCACCAACTGTGGCAACCTTTTCCCTACTTGTCGGTCTTCCATGATGATAGAGCATAATTGTAAACTTGGCTGCACTAGCCATTTGTTCACTTGGACCATATCGACTGGTCTTATCTGGGATATCTCCGCTTGCTCTTTCTCCATGTTTTCTTTGATGTCCAACAGGTGTTTAGCTATATTGATTGTGCCCAGCATCCCAGCACTGCTTTCCTTATCAAGGTCTAGCAATATTTTACTTATCAAGGTGAACGTTTCCTCACAAGAATTCATCACTTCATTAGTTCTCCCCCTTCTTTCTGATATATTCTGCTCCTAGACCTTCAACAAGATATTCCCTCTAGTTTGTTCTACGATGGATAATTTGGAGTTGCTGACCATCTCTATCTTCACCGTAGCTATAACAACGTCTTGGAAAGTAGCTCGAGCTGCCCCAACTTCTTTTTCCTTCAAGGAAATACTTTCTAACCCTTGATCTATCATCTAAAAGTGGTTCGAATGGTTCCTACCTTTACAAGCAAGTCTTGTTGAGACGTTAATACCTTCTGTCAGATTTCGAGAGCTTGGGATCTAAAAATTTTTATGTCTAAAATTTGATTCTCAGCAACATCCAACTTAGATTGTAATTCTATAATTTGTTGCCCCTGTTGGCTTACTTGCATTTGGTTGATTTGCACCGACTGACGCACTTAATCAAGGTTGGATCTAAGTTTCTTGATCTCCTGCAGATCAACTATTCGGGCTTGCTCGAGACTTTTTCTCACCTCATCCTTGGCATTTTCTTCAGCAGTAGCCACTTTAGCTTCCAATTTACTGATCAAGAGGTTCTTTCATTTCAACTGGGCCTTCAAAGTGCCAACCGAGTACTGATTGGCTATAGCATATGCCCCTAGTGTCCCGATTATCAAGTTTACATATTCTTCCTCTTTCACAGCCTTCCCATCTGTCATGATTTTAAATTTTTTAGCCATTACGCCCTCTTTTTTATATAATTCTTGCCTCACCATGGCCTTCCTTTTTTTTATCAAAGAAAAATTCGTTAGGAGGCAACTCCTCTATAGAAATGGGTGTCAGTTCTTCATTGAAAATCCACCCTGCATCGGGATTCCCCTTTGTGAACTGTAAGGGTGTGATAATAGCAATTGAACTGTTGATTTCCTTGGACGGTTGTTTCGGGGTAACCTCTATGATCAAATTGTTTGACGTGAGTGATAGTGAGTCACCCAATCCTTGCGAGGGTATATCTGCTTGGCCTTGGGCCTGATTGCCTGGTGTACCCTTTTCAGGGTTTCCTTCCTATTTGTGGGGGACTTTGGCTCCTTGATCTAAGGTTCCAGCCTCCCCTGCCTTCCCTTGGTTCTTCTCACTGTTAGGACTCGAGTCCTTTATAGCTTTGGCTTCCATTTGCTTTGTAACTAGAAGCTTTGGGACTTCACCCTATAAAATCTGGGGGAGACAACTACGTCGGTGCTCCTGGAATTTCAAAAAATCAGCCATATCTTCGGGTGGTAGGGCTTGAATCTGACTTAGGAATTTAGAGAAGGACCTCGCACCCTAGAATATATCATCATGAGGGAAATCCTCGTGTTCATATCTCTTCAGACGCAACTCACCAGGTGATTTCTCAGAACCTTACTAGGGTCGTATTTCTTGAACTCAATATCCACTAGCTTCATTTCTTCTAAAGCCATAGCCTCGGATTTGGCGTGGCCAAAATCTAACAAGCAATACACACCAATATGAATAGGGAAAGGAGGCCATACCTTTTTTGACACTCCTTTGAGATCTTTTCTTATTCCACCGAGCACAATTTGTCTAGTGATCTCACGACACAATAGCTTATCTGGAAAGAATAGTGGTAGATCATATGGAGGAACAAAGGTGCCGAAAACCATGATATATGAAAATTCTGCCTCTAGATACCAATCTTCCATGCTACTTAGGTTGGTCGCGATGCTATCTAAAATCCTGGGACGTGGCTGGCCAAAGATGGTGACATGCAATGGCACCATTACCCAGTTGAAGTTCTCGTAGATGAATTCTTTGGCCTTATCCTCCCGAAGCTTTGAGTGGTATAAATGAATAGGATTTGTATTAGATGGAGCCCAACTCCAGTTCATTAGTGGGAAGGGTGTCATGAAGCAGATGACGTCCATGATGTAAGAAAACATAAATAACGAAGCCACTTTCTTACTCGCCCTCTGTGCTTGATATTCGGTAATTCGACTGGTCAGGCTGTTGGACAACAGTTTGGCCCAATCGAAGGAGAAACCCTCAGTGACTGTATGAATGAGTGGCACCCATGGGAGGAAAAAATGGGTAGTGTCTTCCTTCCCATACAACCTGCAGGTCATCATCGCTATGTACTTGAACTGTGGCTCTAAGGAAGAGATTGAATAGATCCCGTTAGTGTCAACTCTAAATTTTGCGGGGTGTGAGACCCAGTCTTTGTTTAGATCGGATAAAATTTTTTCATACTACTCGCACTCATTCTTCTTGAAACCTTCTATAAATTCGACATTGTAAGTAAGTTTTGGCGTGGGTGACAATTTATACACTACCCACAAATGTTATGGCCTGAAAGTACTAATCGTCACCTTCTATTCGCTGATAATCATCCTGGTTGGGATGTCCACATGGTCCAATGCCCACCTGATCATATCACAATAGGGAAGAAGGTGGGTCCTCGCCACTATTTTTTACATCTCTGCTTGAGCGACGATTTTGTATTTGGTTGATAAATCATCCTTCTCGTTGTAGCTAGAATCATCCGAATAGTCTATCAACTTGGATTGTAGAATGTTAGAAACGTATGACCATGTATTGATAGAATTAATACTTTGGGGCGAGGTATTGGAAACAACCTCTAAACCCTAACCTAAACTCTTGGCAGCTAACTTGGGCATTTTTAGTAGAGCTATGATAGAGAAACCTGCAACTAGACCACCTATCAAAAAAATTGAAAATCACAAACAACGGTTATCCTGGTAAAATGGCTCTGCACGCAAATAGAAATGAGAAATGAAATAATGAAGGAAAAAATCTCTATATTGGTCATTTAAACCCCTTGCCAACATAATGATCAAATCACTTAATAGAAATATTTAGAAGTAAAAATGATATACTATAATCTGTCACTTCACTGCAATTCAAATAAATTCCATAAATGCTTGACGAGTCGTAGCACGAAAAAATGCAAAATGATTTAAAACTTACTCTGTAGACGATGTGTCTTAAAGGTTGTTTAATGCATTGATTAATCTAGTTTAGTTCCTTTAATTAATTTCATTTTAGTCTTTAATCCCCCTTTTTCGGCATTCACCGTATTAGAAGATTTCACTCCTAACCTTTGAGCCCCCAAAACCCGAAATCACGATGATGCGATTTAGTTGATTACTCGTGATCTGACCTAAGCTCTGAATTAACCCATGCCTAATTAATGAACATCGTGACTTCATGACTTGGAGCTATGAAGGTACTGCTTTTTGGGAGAGCGATCGCCGAGTTGTGAAATCAAGATAGTGAACTAAGGTTTAAAGTGATTTACTCCTGACACTAACTTGGGTAAACTTTAAAACCATTATCTCCACTTCGTGTGTCGGAATACTAAGGATAGTGGGTAGAGACATGAAATAAATGAAATCCCAAAACTAGCTTTTTGGCCTTAAGTATAACATCTCACTTATTTAGAAGAAGACGGCTCCAACATAGGCTCCTACTAAGGATCTCACCTCCTCACGGGATGAGAAGAACAGTAGACCAAGTGCCTGTATGGGTAAATGGAGTCATCGATTTGATTTTGAGAACCTGGTTGGGAAAGAGGATACAAAGAGAACCTTGAGGTCCCAAATTTAATTCTGGAAAGATTTCAAACCCGAAATGCTTTCTAAGCTCAGCTGCAGTCCACGGTAACTTTCCCTTCCTCAACACTGAAAACAGGTCTGCTCAAGATGGTCCAAATAAATCTTAGGAAGTTCAAAAGGTCCTGTAGGTTTTGGCTTGCATCAACGAAGTAAAATCTATGCTTTTAATCAGGGAGTCCTACAATAAACCTGAGATGTAGATTCTATTCGAGAAAGCTAATTACAAGAGCATAGTATGATTTATGTATGACAACCTTACAGATATCTTAGAGATTTCTTCATTGCCAGCAAGCCTGTTCAGTAACCCGGTGAAGTTATTTGGTCCCCTTTATTGAATTTCCTTTCACCACTTCAAAAGGTAATTATTCATTTAAATGCTGAGATGAGGGCAATCATTTTATGAATTTCCTTTCATCATCTCTTTGGACTAGATGGGGGCAATCAATTATGAATTTCTTTTCACCATCTATCTTATATTTTATTTTTGGAACATGAATTGGGGGCAATCAATTTGTATAAATTATACCAGGGGTGATATCCATGTAAAATTCAAAACAGAGGCCTATCAGCTTGCTTTGAGTGCTCTGGACCAACTTTCTCTTAACCTTCTCTACGCCCTAGTCCACATAAAAAAGGGGGGAATCTATTTCCAGGGGTCTTCTTTTGAGCAAGACTTAACCATTTGAAAATTGTTAAAAGACCTAAGAGAGTTAGGATCCACCTACGCATGGCCTTGTTCAGCAGGGGACTGAGGAGTTGTGAAGACCAGCGCACTTCCGGAGACGTTCGCCAGTTTCCCAAATTGAAGCGGAATCTCTTTTCCTCTGTGAATGGTATGGGCAGGTGTTAGAGCTTAAGGAGAGAGGTCCAAGGGTGAAAAAGGGAAAGAGAGAAATCTATGGACCTAAAAAAAAAAATCGTATGTTTTCATGCAATCCCGACTTAGGTGAATACATCATACTTGTGAGAACACTATTTCTTTTAATTGATATTCGTTTGAAAACCTAGATACTTCATAAATTCATCCCTTTGCCTTACCACTTCATTTTCTTCTTGAAAAAATATTCTTTGTCACCTGTTTCGGGTTGGTCAATTTCCAGATAGTTGACCGCCCCTTTCTCCTTTCATAGTTTGGGTTGTAATTTAGAGGCTTGTATGAACAACACGAAGAGTATTAGGTCTTCAGGATTTAAGGGATTCTGTGTGTCAAAAATTATGTCTCTACTTCTAGGAAATCAACAACCTATTTTATTTGCGATAAAAGTGAACTTACCAAAAAGTTTATAAAAAGGAAAAAAGGAAATGCAAACCGGTATATACACTGGATATTTGGAACTCATTTATTGCATATAGTGCTTTAAATAATGCCCGTTGACAGGGGCGTTGTGAATTTTACTGTCCAAATTCTCTAACGGAAATGAATTCTTCCCTTCAGAAGTTGAGACTTTGAACAGTTCGTACCAGATATGATCAAATTTACCATGTTTTGTCGAATCTTCCCTCCTAGCATCCCATTTCAAAACCAAATCGTCAAGGAGGAAATCCCTATTTTTGGATTTATAATCGAACAATGCTTTCATGTTGTCTTGGTATTTCTACATCCTTGTGTCCACCTCGGTCCTGCGTTGTTGGACCTCAATCAACTGATTTATTCTTCTTGTGACGTGGTTTGTCTCTTATTTCTCATCTTTCCAGAGATTCATTACTAGGAGGGCCAGATTTATAGGTAATATTGCATCAGTACCGTATACCATTTGGAAAGGGGAAATACC
>JZKD02S0836278.1:128198-138686 GCA_000966675.3 Picea glauca
ATTTATTACTGCTCATTTTTGGATAATAATTCTACATTGATATAACATTTGAAGAAAAAGGATTATAATTACGTTATTACTGATTCACCCCCCCTCTCAGTAATCCAACACTCATGTTCAAATGAGAAAGTGACTGTAAAGTTTTGTTGTAGTATTGTCCAACTCATAGTTCCTCTACATAGTTCCTGGCCTGTATACCAGTTTGTTGGGATGCCCTCTAATGTGTGTACGAAATGATGAGGTCATTCTTCTAGGGGTGTCATATTCCACAACGCTATGCACTTTTCCACATGTTCTGATGGTGCTCCCTGTCCATCATATTTATTTTGTTGGTTACTTCTTTATGTTGCACCAAACCTGATGTGAAATAACCGCTTACATTGGTACTAGTCGTTGATTGTTTCTTTGTGTGTGCCCCACCATATTGCAGGTGTAGCCTTAAGTGCGATCTTGAGAGCTAACAATCTATGACTATCTTATAGTTCATCTTCATATCTCATTAGAAATTCTTCCAAGTTGTTGATTCCATGGAAACTTGGAGGTTCTCTGATTGCTGTCCCAACCCATCTTACTGCACGGTCTATTTGAGCGCATCTCCTGGTTGAGACCTCATGTAGGAACTGTTGTCAATTCTCTAGACCCATGTCTGATTCGAACACACATGATGTGATACTTCTCTAGCTAATTACACCATCAGAATTTGTATTAATGTAATCTTCGGTGCGCGCGGTGGTCCGATACAACTGGTTAATTTCTTCCAGGTCTAAACATGTTGGTTCCATAAATATTTCAGCTTCTGATGGATCTAGAGGCACGATAACCCTATATTCACCTGTCTCAATTTTCATCTTCCTGGTCTTCCATTTGATTATCATCTGATTATCAAACGCCCAATCCAATCCTAGTAATGTTGGATATGGTGTTGTTCCATCCATGATTTTGATCATTTCGAAGTCTGCCTTAGTGCGCACGCCGTCCATATCTACTGTCACTCCGTTTAGCCTCCCTATTGGTAGAAATCTGTGTTGGTTTGCTAACTTCAGTTGGACTGGCGAGTAGCCTAAGGTAGGTTCTCCCATTCATTGACATATATTTTTAGGCAACACATTCACTTCAGATCCCAGATCTAATATCACATCGCCCATGTTAAAATATCTGATGTTGGCATTCAATCTAAACTCTCTGCTGGTTCTCCTTCTAGAATGAAGGTGATTGAGTATCCTTTATTCTAATTTTCCCTCAGAGTTTGTGGTACATCTATCTAACAGATGATGGATCCTCAAATACTTGAATACAGGATTGTAAGAAAGTTTTAATACAACTTACTTGGTTTCCCGGGTGGACTTCACTGGTATGGTCCAATGCTGACGACATTTCATACATTGGGACATCTTGGGTATGTTGCACGATAGATGTAGATGAAACATTCTTCTTGAGAAACTCATGCCTGGCCTCCTTAAAGGTCTCCTTCTCCTTTTCTGCATCAAATCGCATGGGTGGCTCAATATTTTTCTTAATCCACTAGTGTTGTATTGTTTCTTGTTTAGCCGCATCATCTCATGTTTTAGCACCTCTGCCTGTCACTGTGTTGATGTTCCATCCATCTTCTCTAGCTTCTATAGAGATCTATTGTACGTTCTCATTGTTCTGATTATGTTTCTCCTGTATCTTATCAACAATGTTGTGCAATCTTTTGTATCATGGTCTGTTGTGCGAAAATACATGCATGTTGCAGGTGGTAGTGGACATTCTCTTTCATATTTCCTTGGTTGTTGACAGTTATGGCACACTACTGGACCTCTTCCACGTTCAAAGCCTCCTCTTCCTCATCCTCCCCCTCTGTACCCAGTGCAATCTCCACGTGGTGTATTGTATTGTGGTACCTAATTATACTGCACATGGTTATACTGGGGCTGCGTAGCTTTATACTACAGTTGTGCATTGTTATATTGTTGTGGCACAATATTATACTGTGGTGGTTCCATATTAAATTGAGGTGCGGCTTTCTATGTCATCATTTCATCTTGCACCCTTTATGTGTTTGGCATCCTTTCCCTCATCAGATCCATGGTTGTACGGTCTTTGTCATCATGGCCTACTGACTTTCAAAAAGTGCAGTATGCATTCTTTGGTATTGTCTGGTATTTCCGCATCATAGGACAATGATATGGATCATGCACATGTGTCTTGCAAATTTCACACCAGGGTCCTCCTGTTGGAAATGGATTTGGCATCCTTGTCACCATATACTGTGCAAATGTTGGACATTCATTCTTATGGTGCCATTTTGTCCTACATGTGGTACACCAAACAACTTCAAGATTGTACTTGACCTTATTCTTATTGAGTTGCAAGGTAAGATTATTCAGATCCTCCTTCAACTCCTATATAGTTGGATTTGTCTTGTGGTACTAATTCTCCTCCATTTGCAAGGCTTCCTGCAGAGCCTCTACTTGAGATTGGAATTTTTGTTGTCTGAGTGGGTATTGATCCTTTGAAATCGACTTCTGGAACTTATTAATCAATAATTTCTTAATGTATGTTAGTGTCCTTATCGTCCCAAGTGCATTGTTTATATCTATACTCATGTACTAGTCTAGTGCGTGGTCTCTTAGCATGATAGCTAGTTGCACATGTTTAGTGTCTTCATCAGTGACCTATTTTTCTTCCCAGATCTTTTCACAAATGAACAAGTGCTTGTCAGGGTCTTCTATTGCCTGTCCTCAAAATTTGGGTAACCAAATGGTGGGATCATGCCTTGCCATCCTGAATGCTAAAATGCTACCTCCGCATGGTGTATATACTTAACTAATGCTACCTGAACTAGCTCCCCTAGTTGTTTTTCCGTGTGTAGATTTACTTCCTACTGTCTTCCTTCTCCCGAAATTCAGTTTTCTAAATAGTGGTGTTATTTTTGGTGTGTTAGTCACGCATGGGTTTATGGGTTCCACACTGATGTTAATATAGATAGGATTGTTTCCTTATATTCCCGCTCTTGGACCTCTTGTCTTCCTCTCATATGTTGCGTGTAGTATTTCCTCAAACTTCTCCACAGCCCAAAGATCCTCTACATCCTCTTCATCACTGGCCAAGCCTTCCTTCATGGCTATGCCTCTCTTCTTTGTGTTCACCTTGTCTTGGTAGGGTACTCCACTGCGCGTCTTTCCAGCTGTCACCATGATTCGCTTGATCTATTCTTCATCCATAATGATTGGGTCAAAGTATTCCTCCTTCTTTTGTTTATCCCCTTCTCCTTCCATTTCTCCTTTTTCTGTCAATGCTTCCCCCCTTCCCCCATCACGCAGGGAAGTTTTATTTGTCTAATTCCATTGTCATTACACCTTTGTTATAGAGTAATATGTTAATAGAAGTATACAATGATCTAATATACCTTCCTCGAGCCCCTCGTAGAAACTCTTTCTCTACTACACTGTATGACTTCACGGCATCTACTGCAAATTCTGTTATAAAGCCTACTACAATACTGTTGAGCCAAACATCTACTACGTGAGTGAATTTGTTATTCACCTGCTATAACTGTGTGATATGAACTGAGGTCCACTCTATCTGTCGGATCCGATTCGTTGCATGGTTATCATTTAACCTCAATATCCATTCCTGCAATAAGTGTGGAAAATCACAGAAAAAGAATTCATGCAGATCAATAAACACATATTTCTCAAGATATTTGTGCGGTGTTACTCTAGGGTTTCAATTATCTTTCTATGAAAACTCTAGCTCTTTTTTCTTTAGCCAGATTTCGATCTCTTCTTTTGTGGGATTACATTGTCTCAACATCCCCTTCTAGTGGCACATTCTTCTCAGCTTCTTGTCATCTGATTCAGTATTCTTTTGACTTGCCTTCTGCAGATCTTACATTCTTTTAACAGATCTTCAATACATCACATCCACTCAATCCTATGTTGTTCCAACCGGCAACATAAACATTTGTTGGTTGTTTATCTTTGAGTTATACCTTTAACATGATTGACCCAGGTTTAGGTCTACTAGGGATCCAACAAAAGCCTTTAAAACTATCGGCCCTCCTGGTAAACCAAAAGGAAGCACAGTACAAAGAGTACACTATGCAGTCTCACCCGAGATAGTCTTAATGGGTGACTACAATACTCAAGTGCTTGCAGTCCAGGATTGAATGGGGATCTGATAGTTCTGTGCTGATAGTTCTATATAATTATTAAATTAATGTATTGTCATTCATATATCTTAGTTAGTCTGTTGTTCTTTATTCATGCATGTAAATCAATCAGATCTAACTACTTCATCAAGGAATTCATCTAATATCTAACCATTGAAAAAAAAGATATAAACAATAAGCATTCCACACAACATATGATTTATCGTGGTTCACCCCCACCTGGGCTATGTCCAGAAAGATTTATCTCTTAAGCTCTTTTATTATGGTTCTATCAGATATGGTGTCGCGCGCACTACAACTCTATTCATACATTCATAAAATAGACTCCTTGACCTTTATGAAGCTGACTATATTGCACTAGGATCCTCGGCTTGCGATCTAACCCTCAAGGTCTAGTTACTATTCTCTCCTACATCTAAACAACTTACAGAAAGGTATCAAATTAGAGTCATGTTACCAACCTGTTACTCTATCTCAGGTGAGTAACACATAACAAAACCAACAAAGACACTGAATTGTCACAGTTTCCAATGGTCACAACTTGATCTGATCATTGACCAATCCTTCAATGGTCCTTCTCTTGTAACTCGCAGATCCGACGGTCCTGGTTTGTCTCAAAATATTTCCCAGATCGGATGACTTTTGTGCGTCATTTTTTCTGAGCCTCATGTGTGTCATCTCTTACGATATTTTGGGTTTATACTTGGTTTCCAACTGAACCAAGGATATCTAAATGCTCCGATCTTGTGCAATCTAATACACTATATCTCCTTACATTTTAGGTAGATTCCTCTACACCTCATGTTATGTCTTCTGTTTTGCACGATTACTCCTGAAAACTATCTCAATGAACAATATTCTTCCTTGAAACCTTAGGAGTTTTCCCGTGGGGATTTCGATCCCGATGGAATTTCTTCAATGAAGTCTTCCTTCTGATATTTTATTAATGTCCTTGCTTCTGATATTGAATCTCTGCATACTATTTTACATTTTCATTCTCTGCATTTTGTTTGACATTTTCATTCTTTGATAACTATTATATTGTTGTTGTCAATGACAATTCATCACAAAAAATTATCATCACATCACAATGACATCAATTGTTGACACCAATGACAATATGTCCGACAATATCCCCCTTTGTCATTGAGGGAAACACACTAAATTCATACACAAACTCCCTCTATGATGATACTTCTCTCCTCTGAACTTACTCTCCCCCTTTGACATCAATTGAAAAGGGTTTCTCCCCTTATGATCAACCTCTATTTGTCTGCATGTTGTTGACCAAAATATGAACTTGGGTAACTCCCCCTGCAATCATGCTCTTCCTGTCATAACTGAATGACTCCCCCTATCAATTTTCTCTCTCTCCCTCTAACTAATCTCCCCCCTTTGTTTCTGAAAGGGTAGCTCTTTCTGACAAGATCTCTTCCCCTGTCAAACTACTAACTGCTTGTCTCATTCCATTGGTATATTTGTGTTCAAATAAGTAGTCTTCTTGATACCAACTTGTAGTGATACCCATTTGTAGTGATCAAGTATTTCAAAACTTAATCTAATTACTTTCTTATTTAATAGCCAAAATACTCCTCCTGAGTTTTTATTGACTTTCCTTTGTAAAATAGAACAAGAGTATGAATCTTAGTGATCTTTTTTATCTGCTTCTTATTCTTCTTTGATATTTCACAGAAATATCAATTGAGGAATGATACCAATTTATTTAAATACCGATTTTGTTGTCAATTGATCATTGTTTAATGATACTCTTGAACTTCTCTGTTACCTTTATTTTTCCTCTTCTCGTATTCTACCATTAACCCTATCGATGATTTTTCTTTTGACCACTAATCTATAGATAGTCAAGATTTTCCATATGTTAATTTTAAAAACTCTTGGCATAATCCTTTGATTTTGTAGAAACCAATTTAAACGTCTTTTTGTATTTTCTTTCTTTGGCTAACAAACTATGACATCATCATAATTTGATATTGTCCCATATTCTTCTATAGGAACTTCTTTTTCTTGGGCTTGATTTATTTCATATTGAATTCCACATTCTTTATTAGGACCTTCACCCATCATGTTCTTATTATTAATTTCTTCATTTTTCAGGTGTAATATCGTCTTTCTTGCTTTCTCCTTTAGATTTTATTCTCCATATCTTTCTATGAGATATTCTTCTTTTTGGATCTTCTCTTTCTAATTGTGTTTTTGGAGATTTGTCATCTCCTTTCTTCTTCCAACTTTTATTAGGTTTTGTCACTAACTTGAATGACTTATTTAAGGATTGACTTTTTGAACTCCTAGAGTTTTGGGATTTGTGCCCAAACCTATCACAGTGGTAACATCTCGTTGTATGAAATTTTTTTGTCGTGTTCCCAAAAAAATTACATCTCCAACATCTAATTGAGCTTTTGGATTTTCTTGCATATCCTTTCTCTAGTTTCTTGCAATCCATTGCTTTATGGCCAAAGCTATGACAAGAAAAGCAATAGCCATTGAAGGTGTTTCCATTCTTAATTTTATTTTGGCTTGAGAGATTTGTCTATTGGCACAGGGGAAAACCCAGGGTTCAACGCTTCAACAACGCACCAACAAAACCCTAACTATAGGCCCTTTCGAAAACACCTGCGAAGAAGATGAAGTCTCACCCGAGGTAGAGGCAGGGGGGTTGCAGGACTCAAGTGTCTAAAACCTAGCTGGGACACAGATTTGTGATCACAATAATTAACAGAGAACTTAGCCAATAACATTCATTAGTATTTAACCCTTATTCACATCACAAGTTAAATCCTTATTATAGATCAGTGCAGTATTAATCAGGATCTAAGCACATCTAATCATTCATCACCTAACATTAGAGCAGATCTAACATTCATTCATATACTAAGCACTAAGCATCAATGAATCTACCTATCATGTATCAAGATTAAGAAAATAAACACATAGACAACATAAATAGCATTGTAGAAAGCACAGTGACACAGGATATATCTGGTTCACCCCAGTGTGGGGCTACGTCCACGAACTCTTCTTCTTCTTTATTAGTCTTTTCCAATATTCTTACATGCACCAAGCCACATATCCAACTCCGAAAAGGACAAGAGATCCATGTGCACCTTGCCAAATCCTCCTTCTCTGAGTTAGATCAAAGCACAAAAGCCTTACACAGTCTGTCTGCACCAAGCACTTACAACAACACTTGCACTTAGCTCTGCA
Source organism: Picea glauca (assembly GCA_000966675.3). Taxonomy (NCBI): domain Eukaryota; kingdom Viridiplantae; phylum Streptophyta; class Pinopsida; order Pinales; family Pinaceae; genus Picea; species Picea glauca. The sequence goes on from JZKD02S0836278.1 coordinate 135,577, forward strand.
AGCCTCAACACGTTCATGCACAAAGCTAGCTAAGACACACTTCATATCCCATCTTACATTACTTAGATACTTATTTATACATTACAAAAGGGGCCTAAACATGGGTAAGAACCATGGGTTGACATCCCATACCCATTACATAAACCCTAAAACCCAAAAATCCCACAAAAAGGGTGAGATCCCACGATCTCCGCTTCGCCTGGGTGCTCTATATTCAACCAAACTGTCAAAGTCCCCAAAAATGGTCAAACACAACCAAGTTTCTCTCAAAACTTGGTCAAGGGCCAACAGGCCCCCAACACTCACATTTGACTCATCCTGAGTCACTCTGATCTACGCAACACTACTTCGAAGGCCTCGAGCTTAGCTCGAGCTGCCTCGACTTGCTGCTTCGCTAGAGCCTCCTGCTTGGTGAACTCCTGAATGACTTGCTCGGTAACAGGCCCTTCCAGACCTTGTTCTAATGTTGTGACCACCTATTCCAGCTATGATCCTTGTCCCTCGATCTCTTCAAAGAGGGTGCAGGCTTCGTCCTACACCAGTTGGAGTTTCTATGTCACCTCCTTCACTTTTCTCTAGATGGAAGTGACTTGCTACTGAACTGCGAACTGCTCCTGTGACCTCTTCATATTTTCTACTGCAGTAAGCAGCTTCATCTGTGCTTGCATAGCCCACGCCTGTTGCTTCGCTTCCTGGAGTTGTGCCTCCAATGTCCCCAGTTCTGGGTCTTCTGCAAGGTGCTCATAGGTTTGTGCACTTTCATTACTTAGTTTCTTACATTCTGAAGCCAACAATTTAATTCTTTCTACTAATCTCCTAGCAGTTTCTTCCCTTTGGTCTCTCACTTCTTGTGGAGTGCTCGACACTGGTTCAAGTTCTAGCTCTACTACTCGTGCTTGAAGCTATTGAATGGCTTCAATGAGTTTCCCCAGTTGGCTCTTGGTTGTATCCTCTTCTATATGGGCCAAGCCCAACATAGAGAAAAATGCTCTAGTTACTGCCTCTCTAACCCCCATCTGCTCTACGAGCAGTTGGTATTTTTCTTTATGGATCTGCTCTCTATCCTCTTCAAACTTCACTCTAATGTCATCTTTCTCTTGTTGGGAAACCTGAAGTTTCTCTAGGTCTTCCTTCTTTTCTTTCTTCAAAACCTCTGTGGCCTGCTCATTTTTTTCTTGGACTTGGCGAAGGTGAGCCTTTATCGCATTTGCTATCCTTCACAATTGGGTGGGCTCATCCCATAATTCTACACCTTCTAATGACAATGACGTAGTATAAATTGCGAGGATCAAATAGATATCTTGTTGTATCCCCTTCAACTCCACCTCGATTCTGTCATACATCATCTCCTTCTTTGCTTCATGTTGTTGCAAGATATCCTCTAAAGTATCTTCTACAACTGTGATGATGAGGTCAACATCATCCATTGTGAGTACATTCTGTGACTAGGGCTTATTAGCTTGAGATTTCTTTCGTGCTGAGGGTTTCTTTGGATAAACCTTCCCTTTCTTTGATGTCTCATATTTTGTAAGGGGATCCTTTGGTAGTGTCATTTAGCCCTTTTCTTGCTTGTCTTATTCCCATTCCTCTTCTTGGTTTACTTCGTCACCTCCTCCTCCTCCAGGTGAGTTAGGCATAGTTTCCTCCAATGAATTTTCATTCTCCTCACTCTCGATATCCTCCACTTCCTCCTTCTTCTTCTTTTTCTTTGTATTGCTCGGTCCATCATACTCTGTCTGGGTGACCAAAGGGCTTCCAATGATGTTGGGGTCAGAGAGCTCTGCTTCTCTGACTGGTATAAGGAATTCAGTTGGCCATTCCTTGGTTATCTCCTCCATGTCTTCATCAGTCAATTTATAGTACGACTGTAGCTCCTCTTTTTTTTCATCCCTGCGCACAATGATGTAGATGAAGTGGCTGTATGCGCGAAACTTTGCTAGAGGCCTGTAAGTATGCAAGGTGTTCAGGGTCATTCGGGGGAATGACTCAATGGCGCATGTGAGTTGTAGGTAGTAAGTGTGGAACACCACATTTGATTACCACCGCTTTTCCATATCAATCGTATACCACAAGGTGTTGAACCTCGCGGCCAATGGTTTTGATGGCTCAACTTTCGTGAATGTCGCTCCCTCCGGCATCTCCCAAGTAAAAATTTCTATTAAGATCAACAACCAACTAAAGTGGAACTCATAGCCTTGGTCCTGCACTTCACGATAGTCCTTCTCCAACTCATTGACGAGGTAGTTCTCCCAGTTCATCTGCATCACTTCAACGCACTTCCCTACAAGGTTGACTACAAACCCCGTGACCTACGTAGGATGGTTCTTCCTGACGATATTTCCTGCTATCAGCTGACAAGCTAGGTGCACTGCGCCATCTTGAATGGAGGCTACCCTGTAGCCTCACTTCCCCTTTTCCACATTTCCATACGCCTCCTTGATTCACTATGCCAAGGAGCGATCTGATGTCTTTCCTGGGTAGAAATGATGAGGATTTGGTCCTTGCATGCTTAATATAGTGATGAGGTGGATCAGTTGTTGGATTACAGAGAGGGTGGGTGAATCAGTAATAGCATAATTATAATCATTTTTCTTCAAATTTTATATCAATGTATAATTATTATCCAATAATGAGCAGTAAGAAATAAACAATCACACACATACATAGTACACCAGTGTTTTATGTGGAAACCCAAATCGAGAGAAAAACACAGAATGATTTTTCTTATATGTATTGAAGAATTACATTCACTGGAAGCACCAACTTCCTTTGTTTTCCAGCTGCAACTGGAAGGAGGCTCCAACCCCCTAGTTTCTCAGGCTACAACCCGAGGGAAGTTCCAACTCCCCAATTCTCTGGCTACAACTAGAAGGAGGCTACAACCCCCAATGTTCTCCGGCTACAACCACCTGTCCTGCCACCCTGAATTAGAAGTAGAATGATGGAACCACTGTGACACTATCACTGTGATATATACCGTTGTAAACCTATACTGATAAATCTGAACCATGCATCAACCATGCATCAACCTGTACCATAAACAAGTGCATCAACCATGCACCAACCTGTACCATAAACAAGTGCATCCAACCATGTACCAAGTATGTACC